>QANZ01007279.1:61013-108700 GCA_003254925.1 Chamaecrista fasciculata
TGACAGGTGTACAGGAGAGGCTCGCTTATGACTAAACCCATGCAGGACTCTCCGGGTCGGTCCAGCAACTTGTAACCCTTACATAATTGCATCATGACTCTCGAGAAGCATCTAGTGCATGTATCTCTATACACCGAGGTCATGCTGGTCTTGGTTCATTTACGCTCCCACGTGAATGATCGACCAGGGACAGTTTTAGATTATTTATCATATAATTAATCAAGGATTGTTATCATAGTAAACACGCTAATAATATGATAACCATTAATTTATCTCCATAAATTAATTAATATGTTCAAAACATATTTATAAAATGATTGGCCCTAGGGCACAATCTCCAACAGAATCATGGTTTAGTCCTGAGCAAGAAACAGTGTCCCAAGACACTTGATGAGCGAGGACGCATGAGTGGTATCCCTTATGCTTCGGCAATATGATCCATCATGTATGCCATGCTGTGTACTCGACCCGATGTGTCGTTTGCCCTGAGCATGACGAGCCGGTTCCAACAAGACCCTGGTGAAGATCATTGAACCGCTGTCAAAAACATCCTTAAGTACTTGAGAAGAACAAAGGATAAACTCTTGGTTTATGGTGGAACTGATGAAGAGCTATGTGTAATTGGTTACACAGACGCCAGTTTCCAAACCGACCAAGATGATTTTAAATCGCAGTCTGAATACGTGTTTCTCCTGAGCGGTGGCAGCGTGAGTTGGAAGAGTTCCAAGTAGAGCACGATTGCTGATTCTACAACGGAGTCTGAGTATATAGCAGCATCAGATGCAACGAAGGAGGTTGTGTGGATTAGGAAGTTCATTGCTGAGCTTGGAGTGGTTCCGACCATTGCTGATCCCATAACCTTGTATTGTGATAATAGTGGTGCCATTGCACAAGCCAAGGAGTCCCGATCCCACCAGAGGACCAAGCACATACTCAGATGTTATCACCTTGTTAGAGAGATTGTTGACAGAGGTGTTATCAAGATATGCAAAGTAGCAGGCGAGGATAATGTTGCCGATCCTCTTACGAAGCCTCTTTCACGGGTCATACATGAACGCCATGTAACGTCGATGGGGATTAGACACATTGATCAGTGTACCTAGCGTAGGAACAGTTAGATTGATGATTGTACCTAGTGCAAGTGGGAGTTTGATGGAGATTGTGCCCTAGGGCCAATCATTTTATATGTTTTGTTTGAACATATTTCTTTTTGATTAATTTATAGATGATAAATTATGTCGTTATCATATTATTAGCATGTTTACTGTGATAACAGTCCTTGATTAATTATGTGATAATTAATCTAAATTGTCCCTAGTCGATTATTCTCGTGGGAACGTGAATGAACCAAGACCAGCATGACCTCGGTGTATAGAGATACATGCACATGATGCTTCTCGAGAGTCATGGTGCAATTATGTAAAGGTTACAAGTTGCTGGACCGACCCGGAGAGTCCTGCATGGGTTTAGTCATTAGCTAGTCTCTCCTGTACACCTGTCACGATGCCCTTAGACTTGAGGTCTTGACTATTCCGGCGTTGTGGATGCTGAACTTTGGCCTAGTCCAACGTTGCCTGTAACAGGGTAGCCATACAGGCTAGGTACGGGTTTAGTTGTTTACCGTGCTAAGGAATGTGGTTGACCAAGATGGAATTTTGTCCCTCATTAAGATGAGAGATATTTAAATGGCGCCCTCGATGAGTCTGTCCAAGGAATGTGTGGCCACACAGTGAAATGGGACTAACTCAAGGAATCGAGAATGTTATGGTTTGGTTTAAGGATGACTTTCCCGTGCCTTATCCAAGACCAAAATATCGTGTGACAATAGGGATTATGACAAGGTGGTACTAAGGTTAAATCGGTTTTGTTAAAACGATAAGTCACGTGTTTTTGGTAGTCGTGATGGCTTGCTAGAGTCCACTCTCGACTTGTGAGTCATAGAGATAACTTGCTGCCAACTTCACGTGAGGCCTGCTACACACGAGCAGGATCAAGACACCGCAATGGGACACGAATTAGGGTTAATTCGTGAGTCACTTTAGTGACACAATTTAAGACATAGTTGAATGTCTTAGGACATGAAATCTTGTCTTAAATAATATCTACGTTTATGATATTTAAATTTGTTAGACAAGTTTAAATGTATTAATTGTTAAATAGTTAATTTGATTAATCTATTTACAATTAAATTCTTGTTTAAAATATTAGGGAATAATAAATTGGATAAGCCTCCTAAAAGTTAGGGGATTATTGATTTACTAAATTCTCCAATATTAGGATAACAAGAATGAGGGTGGCGCCTCATGCTTTTGTTTTTGATTAATAAAATTGTTCTGTTAATTAGATTCAAGATTTAAATTTGAATTCAAGATTTGATTTTGATTTCAAGATTCAAATTTTGAATTAAGATATTAGGGTAATATTTTAATTCAATATTATTAGGGAATTGATAAGTTGGTTATAACTTCCTAAGAGTTAGGGTTGTTATTTTGATTTATTAAATTCCTTAAAAAGGAGATGGGGATGACGCATTGCTTGTGGATCCATGTGCAATATTTGATCTTGCATTTTGAATCTCAAGAGTGCATTTTGAATTCAAATTAAGATATTAATGTAATATTTTAATTAAGAATTCAAGTCCTAAAATTATAATATTAGTGTAATCTTATAATTTTAATAATTTGATAATTCACTAATTTTGGGATTCCCTAATTATAATTATCAATTCCCTAACTCTATAAATACACTAGAGAAGTCGACTTGCCTAACCTTTTGAAGAAAAATTCGCCTAACCCTAATTCCTAGAGAGAGAAATCGACTTTTCCAAGTGAGAGGAGAATTTCGACTTCTCGGAGGAAGGACATTTTAGAGTGAACTTCTCGGAATCGCATAATTCAAACCCACCGATTGTTTTGAGATATACATTCTTTCTTTACTAGCATAAATACAGATAGTGGATCCTGGAAGAGAATTATAGAGTTGGCAAAAATTTTAATTTTAAGTTATTTTTCCGCTGCGCTCTTCTATGATTTCCCAACAGATAATATACCTTGTTTGAGCTATTTAGTGGGGCTTTTGCAACACATTGGCCAAAAATGATTCCTTCATAACCGGATGGTTTTGCTAAGTGCAGAATCTATGCCTCTTAGAGTTACAGGATTAAAGCAGAATCTATGCTTTAAAGCACATGTTCAATGTCAAAGAGAATAACATAATACTAAAGAAAGAAAAATATGTAACACCTAAAGTTTACTGAGTTTTGAAACGGAAGGACTCCTCAGGCATATACTTAGTCCTCATATTGTAATGATCAAACTTTGGATTGTTATAATCAACTGCTCTCATCTCAACCGGCTTTGGCTCCGCTCCAACTCCCCCGTAAACCACTTCTCCGCTCTTCTCGCGTTGCCGATGCCTTGACTTCTCTTTTTGGCTCTTGGATTTGCTGTACGGTGGAATCTCACTTGATCCATAGAACTCGGCGTACTCCTGTCGTTTTGATGACCGGTGCTTGCTCGACAAAGAGGGATCCTTGAGACTGCTTGATCTGATCTTTGGAGGCTTCATTTCTGAATACTTCTCGGCCATGTTCGGTGTATGGATCTGTCTGTTTTCAACAACAGGAGCAGGAGGAACTTTCCTATCAACCAATGGAGGATCGACTTCGTCTTCAGGCATCCGAAGATGATCTTTTAATGGGGTGAGACCTCTCTTGGGGCCGTCAGATCTAAAGCGGGAGGGTATGAATTGAGAAAACGCACTACCCAATGCTTCAAGGGAGAGCTTAGAAAGATCAATGATAAGCTGTCCAAAAGATGGCCATCCTGGCTCCTCTTTGCTGCTCTCCAAGATAGGCACAAGTTTCTCGTTACCTGCTTGGCCTTTGAATCCTCTTCCCGACGGTTGCTGCAGCATTACGAAGTGTAGTTAACCAGATAGGATAAAATAATTTCTTAATTTAGAGTGAACACAGAGCGCATAATATAAAAACTTTCAGAATTTCTGCAGTGTAGTTATCCAACCACAAATGATGCAATGATTTTTAAGATATAGTGTGAACGTTACAGACAACAATAAGATTTCATAGTTTTTGCCAAGTGACACTAAATTTCTGTAAGAAATGAAGAAAAATGAAGTTCTTACTGGCAAAAAAGCAGGATCATAGTTTCAAATAAACCTAGTCATGCTCTTGTTTCTCAATATGCAGAGGTTTCTATGATAAAGCAGAGTGAAATTTTGCCAATCTCGTAAAGTTGTGGCCAATACGTCAAATGCCTCTGTATATTCTATTTCTACTAATATTATACAAGAAAAATAGACATACCATCTTTGAGAACAAAGAGGATCCGAAACCCTGCTGGAGGATGCATGTGGCATATCCTACTATGACGGCACCAACGACTGTGAGAATATCTGCAGAAAGTGTCACCAAGAAAAATGAAAATTAACACAACAATTAAATATTTAAATGTAATAGAAAACATCAAATGAACTTAGCAAAAGTGCAAGTGTGCAACATCATAGGCAATGATATAAAGTCAAAGGAACATCAAGTAAGTTAAATTCTGTTTTAAAACTTACATTATTCATTTTTCCCCATTCTCTTTTTAATAAGCAAACTCACATATCCGACAAACACCCATGCATGTGTATATTGTAAGTATATGAACTAAACTCACCATTAAAGACATTATATATTGTATCTACCGAACAAATCAACCAGACCAGAACCTACTATATTGTTTATATTAGGATGACCTCGCTATCATCCCAACTTGTCTAGACTCAAAAGTTTTCCATGGTATTTAATCGACAATTCAACACTAATGCCATACCATCAACATATAGCATTTTCTGTCATCTTTTTCTTATTCATAATTGATATAGAACATTTTAACAGTTTCATGATTTCTTCTCATTATTTCTTTGTTCCTCTTTATTGTGTTCGTGAGGGGGCACTTGACATAGGCACAACTTCAGCATCAGAATTATCCAGCAAAGATCATAATCTTTAGTCTTAGTGTTTTAGTCATTCATAACTTACTTGTACTTTGGAAGGTCGAAGATGAACCAATATATCATTATCTTTTACAGAGGTTACAATCACACTAAGAAACAAATAAATCAAACAAACTACAAGAACTTAAACCTGTAGTGGAAATTGAACTGTATTGGTTATCACAATCCTCCTGGCTGAGAGAGATTTGCCGAAGAGCAGCATTTCCTCTATCAATGACCAATAAAGAACAGGTTGGCCTAACATATACCACATCAAAATCATTTGAAAACTTAGCATCCTCACTGGGGCCATCCCGGTAGCCTGCTACATTTGACTTTCCTCCAGCAATGGTTGTCACACCTGAAAATAATTACCAAGCTAAGAAAAATTATTCATTTTCACAAATTTCATTAATGCTCCTTCCCATATAAGAGATCTCATCTATCACTAGCTAAGTGAGCATGGAATCCCATAGTTGGCCGTTCTGTGTTATACATGCAGGATAAGTTCATACCCTTCGGGCCTAACTAATCTGAGTTAAAGCAAGCAATCACAACAACGCAATATATGGGTCTCGGGTTTCTTTCATGCTAAACAGCATCTCCAGTAAGGTTCAAAACTTACAGTAGATAGTAAAGGAGAATATTACTTATAGCAAATACTAAATAAGAATATTCCTTAACTGCATCTCAAAGTATACATAACAGTTCTATATTGAATTTCATCAACTGAGTTTCATATTTAAACTCCATTCTAATATTATCAGAAATTAAAAGACCATCTAGACTCTGGACTGGATCCTGAAACCTCAAAGTTCAGATATTACATACCAGAATCTCCAATCTTTCTGATGGCCAGGTTTTGGATATCGGCAACATAAACATTACCCTTATCGTCCATAGTGATGCCTTGGGGATGGTTAAAACGAGCATCACTTGGTTTTCCATCAACATGTCCTGTGTAACCCTGAAACGACCCTGCCACTAACCTTGCTCTACTATCTGCACCAACATAAAGCGAAAACACAAAGAATAAAAACTAAATCTTATTAATAAAGATATACAGAAAAGACAGAAAAACTGATTCACTAGCTAGATAACTTTCATTTGATAGGCTTCATTCTCAATTTATAAGAAACATTTCAACCAAAATATAAGTAATCCACAATCTTCAACTCCATCGCCTTTTTTCTGCGCCAGTCAAATGCTATCGATGCCTAACACGTAGTATCAGTCAACACAGACAAGTTTGATCAAATCAACTTAATTATAATTACAAAGGAAAGAGTAAAGAAGAAACTATACATTGTGATAATGGCGGTGTAATTCGAACAATGTTGCTATTTATAGAATCAACAGCAAACAGTTCATCATCTTCAGAGACACGAATCCTATAAGGAACGACCCCAATCTCATTCCCTTCTACGACGGTCTCAACCACATAACCATTCTCAAATTGAATAACATTCCCATCTGAAAAGCATTTAAACACATACCAGACCAAAAGAATACCATATTATGTAGACAACTAAGTAATTATCACAAAGAAATGATTCTTATAAGAGGCAACATCTAACCTGACTGAGGCGTCTTGGAGGTGGACCTTGTCCACTTGAGAAGTGAAGAAAGATGCTTAATCAATGGTCCTGAATAATCCAAATTATTTGGCCAAAGGAACCAAAAAAAAAAACTTAATAAAAACTAAAGCATACCCACTTTGTATATAGATCCCAAGAATCCAATATTTTTAAAAAACAAAAGGGAAAGGCAAACGAGTGAGATAGGGTATTTATTTGACAACTTATCAGCATTAAGAACAACAAATTAGAACGAGAAGAACGTATACCAAAGGGAAATCGAACAGAAATGCTAACACTAGGATCGTAATTAGGCATACCCATTTGTGAAAAACAGATCAGCAAAATACAAATTGTGAATGAAACAGCGAAGCAATTATTACCAGTAGGAGCTGCCTGAGCGTGAAAATGAAGAGAGTAAGAGACAGCAAGAGCCAATAACGCGCACAGAAGGGTGTGATTTCTCATGGTTCTTCTCGAAATGCTACGAGCAGAGGCAAAGAATGGAAGAGAGCGAAAAGCTCAGAGACTCTAAACTATACAACAAAAAGAAGAAGAAGAAGAAGAAGAAGAGAGTGAGAAGAAGAAAGAGACATATTGTGGGTGAACTAAGAAAACAATTGGTGAGTTCGTCTTCTTCAGCACATAGCAAACTGTACAAAGAAAACCCAGTTTGGGTGTGTCTCACCGCCTCTCACAGTCTCACACAAGTAAACACGCTCTTTTACTCTTTCTCTTTCTTTCTCTCTCCACTTTGTGAATTGCTTTTTCATTCACATTTTTTTTTCTTTCTTAACTTTTTCGTCTTTTCTTTACTTTCTCAATCTGTGGAAAGTGGGTTATTTTTTACTTTTCTCCCATTTGATACCTAATTAAAACACTAGCCATTAAAATCGCTCAAACATAAGCATGAAAAATTATTATTTCGCATTTTGTTGACTTATTTTTTTAATAAAAAATAAAAAAAATTAATTTTATAAAAATTTGGGTAAATTACACTTTGGTACCCTGTGGTTTGACCCTATTTCACTTTGGTACCACGTGGTTTGAAACTTGACACTTTGGTACCCTGTGGTATTCTCCATTAACACTTTGGTACCCTTTGGGTTTATTTTGTAATTTTAACCACAACCAATTTTACTAAAATTACACATTGACCAAAAGTGATACGAGACCAAATCTGACTAAAAGATATGATCAATTTTGCAACCTGACTAAAAGATATGTGACCAAAAGTGTTACGAGACCAAATCTGTAACTATTTGTAAAGAAATGAGACTAAAAGTGCAACAAAAAAGTTATGAGACCAAATTAAAACCTGAGTAAAAGTTATGGGACCAAAAATGCACTTTGACCTTTTTAAAAAATTGATTTTTCTTTTAGTATTTAATATTTAAATGTAGAAGACACTAAATCATACCCTCATGGTATTGCCAAAGTTATAAAGACATCAATGGGAAGATGATTCCTCTCAGGGACTCACACAACAATGAACCATGGACCTTTCACTTGCTTTCCTTTTTTATGCGGTTCTCTCAGAACATGTGGTATGAAACACATGCTACAGTGTCACTCTTAGTTCAGGCTGGTCTTAGTTCAGTTCGAGTTCCCACTTGAATGAGCGACCAGGGACAATTTAGATTAATTATCTCATAATTAATCACGGACTGTTATCATAGTAAACATGCTAATAATATGATAACCATTAATTTATCTCTATAAATTAATTGATATGTTCCAAACATATCTATAGGATGATTGGCCCTAGGGCATAATCTCCATCATGGGTATGGTGTTGGATATGGCTCTAGGTAATTTTGATAAATACGGCCTGTGTGTCGTCTCCCTAAATTCTGAATGTAATTTTATTTTTCACCTCAATGTAAATAAGGTTTCCCAATGTAATTTTATTTTTCTTTTTAGAAAAATTCTCTCATTGGCTTGAGGGAATTTAGGGTAGATGAGCCATATCTAAGCACGGTTATATTTATGCATTTAGTATTTTGTATGAGATGCAAATTGGCGCTAGATGTATGTTTAGGGGTGCGATTTTAACATGCAAAGTTTTATTTTTACGCGCAACCACGTATACGATACGAGCGTTGGATTTTGTATGAGATACAAAATTCGTGCACGTGTTTATATGTATATGATACATAGGGATAAACACTTGGCACACTCGTTTAATTTTAAAATTGGATTTAAAATTGAACCAAAATTAATTAGAGATTGATTAGTTGATTAAGTACAAATTTAAAAACTAAAAAGTGATGAGGAAGATTTTCCTCTTATTTAACTCAATGTAAACATTTTTGTTTAGTGTTAACAATAATAGGAGTTTTGTTACAAAAATCATCAACATAGTATCAGAGTTTACGAGTTGATGTTATTACTGTTGGGAAATCACAGAGCGGCAGCGCAGCGGAAGCGATGAAATAAAAATAAAATAATAATAAACTTTGCGCAATACTTGTGATTTCCTACAGGATCCACTGTTTGAATTTAAACCAGTAAAGGAAGAAGTTTTACCTCAATGTTTCAATCGGCCCGGTTTATATGTTGCGACTCTGAGAAGTCCACTCCAAGTGTCCTTCCTCTGCCGGTGATCCACACGAACATTTTGCTGTCACCAAGGTGCTAGCCTTCAGTTCTTTTCTCCAACAGAACTTGGGACTCCAATCTACGGTTTCTTGAAATTCAAGAACAATTCTTGAATCAAGAGTGATGGTGGCGCCAAGAACAACAAGAACTCCTTCTTGTTTTCTCTCTCAAAAAACCCTAATTAGAATGCAAGTCGATTTTTCTCTCTCTTGTTTTGAGGAACTCGACTGGCTTCTCTCTCTACAATTAGGGAGCTTAGAAATTTTTTCTCTCTAGGAAAATTCAAGTGACCAAGTCGACTTGCCCTAGGTCCTTTTATAGAGTTGGGAATTTGATAATTATAATTTAGGGAATCCCTAAATTAGTGGATTATCAAATCATAGAATTATAAGATTACAATAATATCATAATTTTATGACTTGAATTCTTAATTAAAATATTACCTTAATATCTTAATTGAATTCAAAATGCAATCTTTGAGAATCAAAATGGAAGATCAAATATTCCTCCTTGTTCCCCAAGCCATGCGCCTTCCCCTCTCCCTTTATTAGGAATTTAATAAATCAAAATAACATTCCTAACTTTTAGGAAGTTATAACTAACTTATATATTTCCTAACAATATTGAATTAAGATAATACCCTATTATCTTTAATTCAAAATTTGAATCTTGAAATCAAAATCATATCTTGAATTCAAATTCAAATCATGACATTAATTAACAAAACATTTCCATTAATTAAAATCAAGATAATAGAGGCGCCACCCTCATGCCTTCCTATCCTAATATTAGTGAATTTAATAAATCAATGATCTCCTAACTTTTAGGAAGCTTATCCAATTTATTATTCCCTAATATTTTAAACAAGAATATAATTGTAAATAGATTAATCCAATTAACTATTTAACAATTAATATATTTAAACTTGTCCAACAAATTTAAATATTACAAATGTAGATTTTATTTAAGACAAGACTTCATGTCCCAGACATTCAGCTATGTCTTAAATCGTGTCACTACAGTGACTCACGAATTAATCCTAATTCGCGTCCCTTTAAGCGGTGTCTAGATCCTGCTCATGTGTGACCCAGTAGGCCCCGCGCGAAGTTGGCAGCAAGCCATCTCTATGACTCACAAGTCGAGAGCGGACTATAGCAAGCCATCACGACTACCCAAAACACGTGAGTTATCGTTTTATCAAAACCGATTTAACCTTAGTACCACCCTGTCATAGACCCTATTGTCACACAATATTTTGGTCATGGATAAGGCACGGGAAAGTCATCCTTAATCCAAACCACAACTTTCTCGATTTCCTGAGTAAGTCCCATTTCCCTGTGTGGCCACACATTCCTTGGACAGACTCATCGAGGGCGCCAGTTAAATATCTCTCATCTTTAATGAGGGACAAAATTCCATCTTGGTCAACCAAACCCGTACCTAGCCTGTATGGCTACCCTACTACGGGCAACGTTGGACTAGGCCAAAGTTCGACAACTACAACGCCGGAATAGTCAAGACCTCATGTCTAAGGCGTCGTGACAGGTGTACAGGAGAGGCTAGCTAATGACTAAACCCATGCAGGACTCTCCGGGTCGGTCCAACAATATGTAACCCCTTACATAACTGCACCATGACTCTCGTGCGGCATCTAGTGCATGTATCTCTATACACCGAGGTCATGCTGGTCTTGGTTCATTTCAAGTTCCCACTTGAATGAGCGACCAACGACAATTTAGATTAATTATCACATAATTAATCAGAGATTGTTATCATAGTAAACATGCTAATAATATGATAACGACTCAATTTATCATCCATAAATTAGTCAATCGATATGTTCACACATATAAAATGATTGGCCCTAGGGCACAATCTCCATCAATTACATGTCCTTTATTAACAAGTTGACTTTTGGCTTTTATTGCTAGTATCAGACCCAAGAATATTTTTTGTCTTTCATTGACAAGTCCACATTCGATCTTTATTGCCACAATCCTCACGTCATTCATAAGTGAGTCACAATCGTCCTTAATCGAGGACACCCACTAATGTTTTTCATTCAGTCATCATCTTTCTCCAACGACAACTATGTCTATGAAAACAAATAATTCCCTACAAGACCCAAAGTGTAATACCCCAAGGTATTATATTAAACATTAGATTTAGTATTTAACTCAAAAGTAAATTATGTAGTTAATCAAGAAGTCTTAATGAGCTTGTGGTTAAATTTTGGGAGCTATCTGACTCAAGAATTTTATCCAAGTTGCATTTTAATTTAATTAAAAGATACTTTTGAATAAGAAATAATAACCGATAGATATAATATTTTTGAAAATAAATTATATATTTGGAACCTACTCTTTGCAACGAATCCAACGATATAAATTTTGTCAAAAAATTATGTATCTATACTTTTGAGCTTTTAGGGAAGTTTTGAAAGAATTCAAACGTTTCTGGACAATACACTGATTTTTTGGTCAACTTTTACTCTCAGAAATTGACTTTTACCCTCCCAAATCTGGCTGAAATTATAAAATAGCGCCACTCCCTTTTTATATCAACTCAAGTCTCTCTCTCTTTCATTTTTTCCATTTTTCTCTCCCGACTCTCACTCACCTCTCCCTCTTCCCTTGCGGCCAGCCACCCATCTCCGCCTCCACTGCTCTGTCGCCGGCGAGAACTCGCCGGACAACCACCAGTTGTCGCTACAGTGCCGTCGCCGCCTCTCTTTCTTCTTGGTTTGTGGTTCTCCTCTATTTCTTTGCAATTTCGGTCCATTTTTTCTTAGGGTTCGAAACTTCTTTCATATTTATGGAAATTTCTGCCATATCCTACATATTTGAGATATTTTCTGCGCTCTTAATGTTTGTTTTGATGCTTGACTCCAGACATATGAATTTTGGGACCCGATAGGGTTTATGGTAAACTTTAATTGGAGATTTTGATAAAATCTTTGAGTTTTCTTAAAATTGTTGGTTTGGATGAGCTTAGTAGAAGATAATATTGATTTTTGGCCAAAGTCCATTTTGGTCCCTCAAGCCCATTGTTCCAAATAGGTCCCTCAATTATTTTTCGTTCCATATTGGTCCCTCAGTTATTCAAAACTTGTCAAAGTTGGTCCCTCTAACGTTTTCCATCTATTTTGCCGTTAAAAACAAAGGAAAAATAAGCTTTCATCCCCCAAAAGTTTTATTTTCTTATATTAAGGCCCTTTTCTTTTTATAATAGGATCAAAACGTAAAAAAAGAAAATAAATTAAGATTGTAAGTGGATTTACCCAAAATACATAAGTTCTCTCTCTCTCTCTCTCTCTCTCTCTCTCTCTCTTGTGGTTGTTGTTCTGTTTCTTGGTTTTGGTTCCCATGACAGCGACTATGGCTGCCGGAAACACTGTTGTCGTCGGCGGCGGCAGAAGTTTGAGTCAGAAGCTTGACGTTCAGACGCACTTGAAGAACTTAAACAAACCTTCTGGCTGCACTTTTCTTTTTTTGTTCTTTAAACTTTTTCTCATCGATATTCGCAACAATGGGGAAAGAAAGGAATTACCTTTTAGTTTCAAAAGGAGCTTTAATCTTTAGATGCTCTTGTCTCACTCTAAAGCTTCTGTTGTATGCAGGGACGGAGCTAGCGAGCCAGTGGGGGCCATCCCCCCCCCCCCCCCAAAATTTTTCTAATATATATATATATACCCAATCGTAAACTATATTTTAGTGCATGGTTCAGTGGTGGCCCCCTGTTCAAATTCATTTTTTCTTCCATGGTCTTGGGTTCGAAACGCGTGGGGCTACTAGCTGCAGAGTTGGATGGTTTTTTTCTTTTTTGGTCATGATTGGATGGTTAACTACATGGGTTGCTTTTTGGGCTATTTAATTACATGGGTTGTTGCTAGCTGCATAGTTGAATGGTTAAATAAAAAAGAAAAAGTGTGTGTATTTGTCTTGTAGTGTCCTTTTAATTCGTTTGGCTCTTGTTTTGACTTTTGAGCCCCTTCTTCACCATAAAAAAACAAGAGTAATTGGTTGATTAAGAAAAAAAAATTATATATAAAATATGGTGAATGTTTATCAATTTTAAATTTAATATCATATTATATACATAAGTTAAAAGAAATAAATTCATAAATTATTTTTTACACTTTAATCAAGTTTAATTTAGTCCCTACATTTTTATCTTTTTTTTTTTTAAATTAGTCTCTATACTTTGTAAATTTTTAAATTTTATACCTTAATACTTAATTATGTAATAATATTATTTCTTAAAAACTCTTGTAAAAATAATAACACAATATTAGTTTGTTATATACTAATGTCAATACTAATACGATCAAATAGAAGTTTTAAAATTTTAATATTTAGCTTTCATATTATTATAAATTATCTTAATTAATTTTAAATAAATATTTATATAACAACGTCAGAGTAAGGACCAATATACAAGAACTTGATTAAATAAAATAAAATTGTGGGACTAAGTTAACAATTTAGATAAATTATGAGGAAAAATGATTAATTTCTCTTAAATAAATTTGAATAAATTAAAATAAAAATATTTTTTTTAATAAATTGATGGTGTTTTATTTTTTAGGCAAAACACCCTTTCATGCCCCTAACGTTTGCAGTGATTTTCAGTTATGCCCTTAACGTTTCATTTTGTTCAGACATGCCCTCAATGTGCAACGAAAGTTTCAATTATGCCCTCAATTTTGACTCAATGCACATGTGGCAATTTTTTTTGCTTATGTGTCATTTTTTTTGTTTGACTTGATTACGTGGCATCATGACTGGGCATTCTTATTCTTTTTTTCCACCTTGGCATGATGATTGGATTTACATTTTTGAACATAAAAGTTGAGTAAACTAGCAAATCAGTCCCTTGATTTACATTTTTCATCATCTTCATTCATTTTAGTCCCAAATTCTCAAAACAAAATTGTAAAGTGTCCCAAAACACTTCCAAACATTTCAATTTAGTCCTTAAAAGTATTAAAAACCTTAAAACCTAAACTCTAAAATTCTAAACCCTAAAACCCTAACCCCTAAACCCCTAAAAAAACCACTCTCTTGCAATTTGGTCCCTAGGTCCTCAAATTTATTAAATCAGAATTAAAAAAAAATTGGTCCCTTAATCCTAATTTCATTATCATCTTCATCTTCTTCTTCATCATCATCATCATCATCATCATCTTCTTCAGAAGCTGCCTTTCTGAGAAACATAGTGTGTGAACAGTTTTAGCCTCTGAGTGCACTTTGTGCGTTCCTCTCCGCCGTGACATCGTCACCATGTCTTGTTTCTTCCTCAATTTCGCTAACCCGAAATCTGAAATCTTGGGGCAGAAATCTTCGCCTAGTAATATGTTTTCGGGTTTGATGTCGCAATGTAAAACCCATTCTAAACATTCTTCGTGAAGGTATGCGATTGATCTTGCCACTCCCAATGCGATTCTGTACCTTATGTTCCAATCGAGAATGGGTTTTTTCTGTCTTGGATTTGGTTCATTCGTTGTTTCAATTTTGGGGTTGAAATTGAATAGGTACTTATCCAATGATCCTTCTGGGATAAATTCGTAAACTAAAATTCGTTGACCTTTCTCTGCGCAGAAACCCCACAATCGAACCAAGTTTAGATGATGCATTCTGGCGATGATAGTGACTTCTGCCCAAAACTGTTCACACACTCCGTTTCTCAGAAAGGCAGCTTCTGAAGAAGATCATGATGATGATGAAGAAGATGAAGATGATAATGAAATTAGGGTTTAGGGACCAATTTTTTTTTTTTAATTCTGATTTAATAAATTTGAGGACCTAGGGACCAAATTGCAAGAGAGTGGTTTTTTTAGGGGTTTAGGGGTTAGGGTTTTAGGGTTTAGAATTTTAGAGTTTAAGTTTTAAGGTTTTTAATACTTTTAAGGACTAAATTGAAATGTTTGGAAGTGTTTTGGGACACTTTACAATTTTATTTTGAGAATTTGGGACTAAAATGAATGAAGATGATGAAAAATGTAAATCCAGGGACTTATTTGCTAGTTTACTCAATTTTTATGTTCAAAAATGTAAATCCAGTCATCATGCCAATGTGGGAAAAAAAATAAGAATGCCCAGTCATGATGCCACGTAATCAAGTCAAACAAAAAAAATGACACATAAGCAAAAAAAATTGCCACATGTGCATTGAGTCAAAATTGAGGGCATAATTGAAACGTTGGTTGCACATTGAGGGCATGTCTGAACAAAATGAAACGTTAAGGGCATAACTGAAAATCACTGCAAACGTTAGGGGCATGAAAGGGTGTTTTGCCTATTTTTTAAAATTGTTCATAATTTAAAAAACTAAAAATTCTTATTTTTATATTATTATTGTTTTATATTTCTATAATTTTTATTGAATATCTATATATATTATATAAAATATTAATTAAATATTTATATATAATATAATAACTACTTTGAAAAAAAAAATTATTGGCCCCCCTATGCAACTTTCCTGCCTCCGTCCCTGGTTGTATGTATCTATGTATGAATGTATAAGTATCTCTGGGTAATGGAGAAGAAACCGCTGTTATTTCATTCTTTTTGGTGATTTCAGTGTGAATTTACTTTTGGTAGTAAGCTTTTGTTTGCAGACCGGTGATTTGTTCATTATTCCTTTTTTTATCAAATCCTAATTGTTTTGGTTTCAATTTAATGATTTGAGAAATTAAACAGAGCTCTGATGCAGACATAATCGACTGCATCCATGTTTTGCATCAGCCAGCTTTTGATCACCCTTACCTCAAAAACCACAAAATTCAGGTGAATGAACATTCATTGCCTTCTTATATTCTCCAATTCAAAAATAATTCGATGATTTCGATTTTGGTTTGAATTTGAACAAATGGGTGTGTATTTGTGTTGCAGATGAGGCCAGATTTTCACCCAGAAGGACTCAGTTTTGGAAAAAGGAGAGAGAGAGAGAGAGAGAGAGAGAGAGAGAGAGAGAGAGAGAGAGAGAGAGAAGTGGTGTTCGAGAGAGAGAGAAAAAACTTTTGTGTTTTTGGGAAAATTCACTTAAAATCTTAATTTATTTCTTCTTTTTTTTTTTTTACATTTTGATCCTATTATAAAAAGTTAAGTGTAAAATGTTACTTGGTGAGCTTTGAGTTAGAAGTGTTCTAATAGGATAAATGTATTTCGTTATGAATTTAGGTACTTATTTAACTCAAGTTTGGAGGTAGTATTTTAAGTAGTGGATTTTAGATCATTGTGCATGACCTTTAGGTGAGTATCCTCTCTATTCTAAAACTTGTTTTATCATGTTGATGTGACATATTTGATGCATATTGGTTTTTGGCAAGGTTAAAAGTTTTAAGAATATATACATATTTTGAAAGATGCATATGAGTTTTGATGGAAATGGTGATTTGATTTGTACTGTGATAAAATGAGATTTGATATTGTTTGAAAAAAATGTTTTTTTGGCTGGTTGGGTGAATCGTTGGTTCTCTTGTTATGGGTACCAATTGGGCTTTTGGTCCCGGAGTCACACCATCTGTTGGCCAGGATGTGATGTGGGCATAGATCTAGGCTTTCGGGGACGTGTCACGAGGGGCATGGTTCTAGGCTTTTGGGGTCCTGCCACGGTAGACCGTCTCCAACCCTTGAGGTGGGGAGTCTATTCGTTCTCGCGGGATAGGCCATTTGCAGGACCTTCGATTTCACTCACCAGTAACGGGGGGCACCACCCATGGGTTTTATGATGAAATGTATTCAGATTTATAAAACGATTTTTGAGAAATTACAAAGAGTTAGAATTCATGGAATTTTTGCTGGATATGAAAATGTGATTTATATGATCATTGGAACTATGATTTGAACTATGAGATTTGACAATATGATGATTGTGATTATGAAAGAGATGACACGATATGTTGATTCTTATGATGATTGTGATTATGAAAGAGGTGACAAGATATTTGATTTGTTTTCTTGGAATTAAGATATGAAGGTAATTTGTTCATGCTTTGTTGTTTTAAAATTAGTGGACATACCTTGCCCTCCACGACTAGGATAGGTTGGATTACTCACTGAGCCTCTCGACTCACCCCATTGTTGTTTACCATTTTCAGTTTCAGGTGTACAAGAAACATCTCTTAGTGTTGTCTAGATCGAGCTGCCCGCTTGGAGTCCCACATGTTGTTCTTGTGGGTACATTGGGTTATCTTTTTGTACTGATTCATTGTATTTGGATTTGACTCTAGTTGTGGCTCCGTTAGATTTACAGTCAGGAAAGTGTTTATGTTTTGTTTTGAGCTGAATTGTCATAAGAGCATAGCTCTCTTTTGTGTCTATTTTTATTTATAATGAGAGCGGAGCTCTCTATTTGAAATTTTTATTGCTGAATTGGTTGTGGTATGCTTCATGGACCCCTCTACTTTCAGGGGATACTCTGCCGGAATTATTTTAGAAATTATGATCTTAAGAATGGAAGTATAAGTAATTGTTAGATGAAAGTATTTAAATGTAGAATATGATTGTGTTGGGCTTACGGGCCATGGGGTCCCTGTTGGGAATTGTGCCCTAGGGCCAATCCTCTTTTATGTATGTTATGAACATATGGTTTAATTTATAGAGATAAATTAATGGTTTTCACATTATTAGCATGTTTACTGTGATAACGTCCATGATTAATTATAAGATAATTAATCTAAAATTGTCCTTGATTGATTGTTTTCGTGGGAGCGAAAATGAACTAAGATCAGCATGACCTCGGTGCATAGGGATGCATGCACTAGATGCTGGAACGAGGGTCATGGTGCAATTACGTAAAGGGTTACGAGTTGCTGGACTGACCCGGAGAGTCTTGCATGGGTTTAGTCATCAGCTTGCCTCTCCTGTACGCCTGTCACGACGCCTTAGACCTGAGGTCATCATTATTCCGGCGTTGCAGTTGTCAGACTTTGGCTTAGTCTAACGTTGCCCGTAGCAGGGTAGCCATAAGGGCTAAGTACGGGTTTGGTTGATTGCCGTGCTGAGGAATGTGGACTGACCAAAATTGGGATTTTGTTCCCCATTAAGATGGGAGATATCTTACTGGCGCCCTCGATGAGTCTGTCCAAGGAAAGAGTGGCCACTCAGTATATTGGGACTTACTCAAGGAGATCGAGAAAGTAAAGGTTTGGATCATGGATGACTTTCCTGTGCCTGATCCATAACCAAGATATCGCAGAACAATAGGGTCGGTGCCAAGGAGGTACGAAGGTTAAAATCGGTTTTGGTAACAAACGATTACTCACGTGTTTTGGGTAGTCGTGATGGCTTGCTAGAGTCCGCTCACGACTTGTAGGACATGGGGATGACCTACTGCCAACTTCACGTGGGGCCTGCTGGGTCACACACGAGCAGGATTAGAACACACTTTATAAGGGACACGAATTAGGGTAATTCGTGGGTCACTCCGGTGGCCTAATTTAAGACACAGAGGAAATGTCTGGGACATTATGTCTTGTCTTAAATTTTCTACAGTTTAAATAATTGTTAAATGATTAATAGAGATTAATTATTTACAATTAAAATATTAGGAATAATAAATCAAATAAGTTTCCTAAAAGGTAGGAGATTATTGATTTATAAAATTCACTAATATTAATATAGAGGGTGGCGCCTCTTTGATGATTTAATTAATAGAAATGTTTTATTAATTTAAATCATGAGTTTGAATTTGAATTTGAAATTGAAGATTTGAATTAAGATATTGGGGGTAATATTTTAATTCAATAAAGAATTTAAATTCAAAATTCAAAATTTGAATTAAAGATATTATGGTAATATTTTAATTCAAAAACATTGGGATAAAATAAGTTGGTTATGACTTCCTAATTTTAGGAGTTATTTTTTATTTATAAAATTCCAATAAAAGGGAAGGAGTTAGGCGCCTATCTCATGGTGGGTCCCATTGGAAGATTTGATCTTCCATTTGATTCTCTGAGATAGCAATTTCAATTTGAATTAAAATATTATGGTAATATTTTAATTAGATATTCAAGTCTTAAAGATATGATATTATTGTAATATCATGATTTTATATTTATAAAATTACCATAATTTTGGTAATTATATAAGCCTAAAATTCGCCTAGCTCAATATACATGCTTGTGAGAAACCCTAATCATTTTGGCAAGTCGATTTTCCTCCTTGTAGAGAGAGAAAATTTCGCCACCCACCTTCCTAGAGAGAGAAGTCGAATTCTTCTAAGGAGTTAGAGAGAGATTCGAAGTTGTGGGTTCTTAGGGTTTTTGGGAGAAGAAGAACAAAAGGAGTTTTGTTGCTATCTCCTCCATAGTTGCGCCACCTAGCCTGAATTCAGAGAAGGAGTTCCTGAATTAAACAGTTGTAGATTCAATCCCTGGTTTCTTTGGAGAAAGAAACAAGAAGGCTAGCACCTTGTGTTCGGGAAACTGTTCGTGTGGATTACCGGTAGAGGAAGGACGTGGAAACGGACTTCTCAGACTCACCAAGTTTAACCATCCGATTGAAAGCTTGAGGTATAACACTTTTCGTATCTGGTTTTAAATGAAACTAGCGGATCTCATGGTGGGAAATTCCTAGGGAGCGCAAAATTTTTGTTTTACTTTTGCTTCTGCTGCGTGTTTTGCCCCGGGATTTCCCAACAGTGGTATCAGAGCCAGGTTAGTCCTGGATTTAAAATCATATTTTGTGTACATGTGATGTATGCTTGGGCCTAATTTTGTGTACATCTCGTTTTTGGTTTTACGAAAAATCCACCGAATATTTTTCTTAAAATTGAATCTACAAGAAAAGGTGCAAATTTATGTATATGATACATAAAGAAATCAATAGGATTGATTTGGAAAATTTTCTTGATTATTTAGGCCAAAGTCGAAATTCCCATATAATTATGATTAAAAGTGTCTTAATTATAATATTATGTGGGTGACTGAAAATTTAATAAAATTATGAATTTTAAAATTTTTTGGGTCAATAATTAAAATTTTGGAATATGATTCCTGAATTTTATAATTATTGATATTGGGCCTAATTTCAAGAAAAGGCATGTTAAAATTGCACACCCTAATTTAAACACCTACAAAAATCGTTTTTGATATGTGTTGCAAATATATCGTGTTTGACATAATTGTATGAATTGTTCATATATGTAATTGTGTGGTGTTGGATATGGCTCTAGGTTTTTGGTGTATACGGCCTGCGTGTCGTCTCCCTCTATCCGATGTAATTTTACTTTTCAGTTTATACCTCAATGGAACTGGGGTTTACTCTCTTGTAATTTTACTTTTCTTTTTAGAAAAATTCTCTCATTGGCTTGGGAGAATTATTAGGATAGGTGGGCCATATCTAAACACGATATATATCTGTTTTACATTTAGTTTGTATGTGATACAAAGCACTAGATGTATGTTTAAGACGCGATTTTAACATGGTATTTACCCCGTTTTGGCGCAACAACTACGTATGTGATACGAGCGTGGGATTTTGCATATGATGCAAGATCCGTGCACATGTTTATATATGTATGTGATACATGGGGTGATAAACATGTGGCATGACTCGTTTAATTTTAAAAGGAGTTTTAAAATTAAACTATAAAACGAAACTTTTTTTTTAAATCAAACCCTTTTAGAAAATCTTAAGTTTTAATGCTATCAATAAAACACCCTGTTGAAATCTTGTTCATCGTAGAGCGGTGATCGCCCTCCACGACACATATCTACCTTGACCTTGAGGAGACACGGGTGAATGAGGGTTTTCAGTTCGACACCCATTGAAGTCTTGGATCATTAAATGTGGTGATCGCCCTCCGCGATATGGGGCTGGGCTTCGGCCTCGTCGTTTGGGCCTTGCCATTCACAAGTTTTATTGTGTGACTTAATGGGGCTATCAAAACGGTTTTGGGCCTCAAGGCATTAGATGGGATAAACATGCCGTATCATATGATGATACAGTCCCATAAAGATCTAAGAGTCACATAGAGATGTGATTGGTAAGGAGTTACCTACCTAAATAGCCAAAGGATGCATGATCGCCCTCCGCGACGGTAGACTTTGGTGAAATATGGATCTTAGCCACTAATAATAAATTTTACTGGGTTTTATAAAATGGTGGATATATTTTATTTTCCTGCTAATTAAACTTTACATATCTCAATTGTAGAATCAAATGGCAACAAACATTTCATCACTATCACTGCGATCTGTCCTTGAGCAGGACAAACTAATTGGGACTAACTTTCTCGACTGGTACAGAAATGTGAGAATTGTTCTCACCCAGGAGAGAAAGCTCTACGTCCTAGATAACCCCATCCCTAAACAGCCTGCTGCAAATGCTCCAAGAGCTCAGAAGGATGCTTATGAGAAGCATCAGAATGACTCTGTGGACGTTGCCTGTCTTATGCTCGTTACCATGGTTCCCGAGATTCAGAAGAACTTGGAGAACAAAAGGGCATATGAGATGATAACACATCTCAAGGAAATGTTCCAAGTACAGGCAAGGCAAGAGAGGTTTGAGACTTCAAAGGCTCTTTACTCTTGCAAGATGGCAGAAGGTGGATCTGTGAGTGCCCACGTCTTGAAGATGCAGGGGCACATAGACCACCTTGCTAGGCTGGGATTTCCCATTTTGCCAGAGCTAGCGACGGATTTGATCCTGCATTCGCTGCCCAGAAGTTATGACCAGTTCGTCTTGAACTTCAACATGAATGGCATGGAGAAATCAGTGTCTGAACTGCATGGGATGCTGAAGACTGCTGAGCCATCTATAAAGAAGGCGCCTAGCACTGTCTTGTTAGTTCAGAACAAGGGAAAGGGGAAGGGCAAAGGAAAGAGGAAAGGGGATGCTGAGGTTGGTGGGACCAAGCCTGCAGCAAAACCTAACCCACCGCCTGCCAAGAAGGCAAAGACCTCTAAGGATGCAGTTTGTTTCTTCTGCCAGAAGCCGGGTCACTGGAGAAGAAATTGTAAGCTGTATATGGAAGATCTGAAGAAGAAGAAGAAGAAGAAGAAGAAGAAGAAGAATGAAGCTTCTACTTCAGGTATCTTTGTTATAGGCGTTCACTTGTCTACTCCTACCACTTGGGTATTGGATACTGCTTGTGGTTCTCACATATGTACTAATGTGCAGGGGTTGAGAAGAAGTAGAAAGCTGAGCAGAGGCGAGGTGGACCTACGTGTGGGCAATGGAGCAAGGGTTGCTGCTGTTGCTGTAGAGACATACGAGCTTGTTTTGCCCACTGGGCTTATTCTGTCTTTGAATAATTGTTATTACGTTCCATGTTTAAGTTCAAACATTATATCACTTTCTTATTTGGATAAGGAAGGTTTTATTTGTGCGAATGGCAATGGAAAGTGTTCAATTTATAAGAATGATGTGTTATATGCTTATGGAGATCTGCATGATAACCACTATATCTTAAAATTGGAACAAAGACATAATAATGATATCTATAACATTGATACTAAAAGGATTAAGGTTGGCGAACCTAATCCTACGTACCTTTGGCACTGTCGTCTAGGCCATATAAACGAGAGACGCCTAGAGAAGCTCCATAAAGATGGACTTCTAAGCTCATTTTACTTTGAATCATATGATGCTTGCGAATCATGTTTACTTGGCAAGATGACAAAGGCGCCTTTCACTGGTCAGAGTGAGAGGGCATCTGACTTATTGGGAATCATACATAGTGATGTATGTGGACCCATGAGTATACATGCCAGAGGAGGTTACTCCTACTTCATTACGTTCACTGGCGACTTCAGTAGATATGGGTATATCTACTTAATGAAGCACAAGTCAGAGTCCTTTGAAATGTTCAAAAGATTTCAAAATGAAGTTGAGAACCAACTTGACAAGAAAATTAAGATCCTTCGATCTGATCGAGGAGGTGAATATTTGAGTCAAAAATTCACTGATCATCTTAGTAGTTGTGGAATAGTTTCACAACTGACTCCTCCTGGAACACCACAGTGGAATGGTGTGTCTGAGAGGAGGAATCGAACTTTATTGGATATGGTTCGATCTATGAAGAGTCAGACCGATCTTCCGCCATCCTTCTGGGGATATGCTCTAGAAGCTGCCGCGTTCACACTTAACCGTGTTCCGTCCAAGGCCGTTGAGAAGACACCATATGAGATATGGAAAGGGAAGAGTCCCAATTTGTCTTACCTCAAGGTTTGGGGATGTGAGGTTTATGTTAAGCAACAGCCTAACGATAAACTGTCTCCCAAATCCCTCAAGTGTCTATTTGTGGGATACCCTAAAGAGACGAAAGGGTATTACGTCTACTGCCCAACTGACAACAAAGTGTTTGTGGTCAGGAGTGGATTCTTCTTAGAGAAGGACCTTGTTTCCAAGAGAAACAGTGGGAGTAAGATAGAGCTTGAAGAAGTTCAAGCTCCACAAGACACGCCAGAGGCGCAGACGGAAACTGGAGAAGTTCCACAAGAGGTTGTGGAAGCTCCTCCACAAACACAAGGACCACGAAGGTCTGATAGAACACGTTTCCAGCCAGAGAGATACTATGGATTTCTCGTGACTGAAAACAAGGATGTGTTGCTCACGGAGCGTGGTGAACCCACCACCTATCAAGAGGCCATCGTAGATCCCAACTCAGAAAAATGGGTTGAAGCCATGAAGGCTGAGATGCAGTCCATGTACGACAACCAAGTTTGGAACTTGGTCACTCCACCTGAAGGGGTAAAACCCGTAGGGTGCAAGTGGGTTTTCAAGGAGAAAACCGACATGGACGGCAACGTCACCGTCTTCAAGGCGAGGCTAGTTGCAAAGGGATTTACGCAACGTCATGGTATAGACTATGACGAAACGTTTTCGCCTGTTGCAATGGCCAAATCCATTAGGATCCTCCTTGCCATAGCTGCATATTATGACTATGAGATATGGCAGATGGATGTCAAAACAGCATTCCTTAACGGAAGGCTGCCCGAGGATGTGTATATGATACAACCCGAGGGGTTTGAATGTCCTGAGGCACCAGACAAGGTGTGCAAGCTTCAGAGATCCATTTATGGATTGAAGCAAGCATCCAGGAGTTGGAATCATCGTTTTGATGAGGTCGTCAAAGAGTTTGGCTTCCTACAAAACCCTGACGAACCTTGTGTTTACAAGAAGGTTAGTGGGAGCACGATTGTGTTCTTGGTACTGTATGTCGATGACATACTACTCATTGGGAATGATATCTCAACTTTAGAGATTGTAAAATCTTGGTTGGGAAAATCCTTCTCAATGAAGGACCTAGGAGAAGCCGCCTATATTCTAGGAATCAAGATCTATAGGGATAGATCTCGTAGGCTTCTTGGGTTGAGTCAAAGCACGTACTTGGATAAGGTACTGAAGAGGTTCAGTATGCAAGATTCCAAGAAGGGATTCATTCCGATGAATCATGGGCTGACCCTAAGCAAGAAACAGTGTCCGAGGACACTTGTTGAGCGAGGTCGCATGAGTGGGATCCCCTATGCCTCGGCCATAGGATCCATCATGTATGCCATGCTATGTACTCGACCTGATGTGTCGTTTGCCCTGAGTATGACAAGCCGATTCCAACAAGACCCTGGTGAGGATCATTGGATCGCTGTCAAGAATATCCTTAAGTACTTAAGAAGGACTAAGGATGAGTTCTTGGTTTACGGTGGAACTGATGAAGAGCTATGTGTAAGGGGTTACACAGACACTAGTTTCCAAACCGACCAAGACGACTTCGAATCGCAGTCAGGATATGTGTTTCTCCTGAACGGTGGCAGCGTGAGTTGGAAGAGTTCCAAGCAGAGCACGATTGCCGATTCTACAACGGAGTCCGAGTATATTGCAGCATCGGATGCGGCAAAGGAGGCTGTGTGGATTAGAAAGTTCATCTCCGAGCTTGGTGTGGTTTCGACCATCTCTGATCCCATTACCCTGTATTGCGACAATAGTGGTGCTATTGCGCAAGCCAAGGAGCCACGGTCCCACCAGAGGACCAAACATATACTCAGACGTTTTCACATCGTCAGGGAGATGATTGACAGAGGTGATGTGAAGATATGCAAAGTAGCATGCGAGGATAACGTTGCTGATCCTCTGACAAAGCCGCTTGCAAGGGTCATACATGAGAGACATGTATCGTCGATGGGGATTAGGCGCATTGATCAGTGTACCTAGGAGTAGGAACAGCTAGATTGATGATTGTACCCTAGTGCAAGTGGGAGTCTGTTGGGAATTGTGCCCTAGGGCCAATCCTCTTTTATGTATGTTATGAACATATGGATTAATTTATAGAGATAAATTAATGGTTTTCACATTATTAGCATGTTTACTGTGATAACGTCCATGATTAATTATAAGATAATTAATCTAAAACTGTCCCTGATCGATTGTTTTCGTGGGAGCGAAAATGAACTAAGATCAGCATGACCTCGGTGCATAGGGATGCACGCACTAGATGCTGGAACGAGAGTCATGGTGCAATTACGTAAAGGGTTACGAGTTGCTGGACTGACCCGGAGAGTCCTGCATGGGTTTAGTCATCAGCTTGCCTCTCCTGTACGCCTGTTACGACGCCTTAGACCTGAGGTCATCATTATTCCGGTGTTGCAGTTGTCAGACTTTGGCTTAGCCTAACGTTGCCCGTAGCAGGGTAGCCATAAGGGCTAAGTACGGGTTTGGTTGATTGCCGTGCTGAGGAATGTGGACTGACCAAAATAGGGATTTTGTTCCCCATAAGATGAGAGATATCTTACTGGCGCCCTCGATGAGTCTGTCCAAGGAAAGAGTGGCCACTCAGTATATTGGGACTTACTCAAGGAGATCGAGAAAGTAAAGTTTTGGATCATAAATGACTTTCCTGTGTCTGATCCATAACCAAGATATCGCAGAACAATAGGGTCGGTGCCAAGGAGGTACGAAGGTTAAAATCGGTTTTGGTAACAAACGATTACTCACGTGTTTTGGGTAGTCGTGATGGCTTGCTAGAGTCCGCTCACGACTTGTAGGTCATAGGGATGACCTGCTGCCAACTTCATGTGGGGCCTACTGGGTCACACACGAGCAGGATTAGAACACACTTTATAAGGGACACGAATTAGGGTAATTCGTGGGTCACTCCGGTGGCCTAATTTAAGACACAGAGGAAATGTCTGGGACATTATGTCTTGTCTTAAATTTTCTACAGTTTAAATAATTGTTAAATGATTAATAGAGATTAATTATTTACAATTAAAATATTAGGAATAATAAATCAAATAATTCCTAAAAGTTAGGAGATTATTGATTTATAAAATTCCCTAATATTGGGATAGAGGGTGGCGCCTCTTTTTGGATGATTTAATTAATAAAAATGTTTTATTAATTTAAGTCATGAGTTTGAATTTGAATTTGAGATTCAAGATTTGAATTAAGATATTGGGGTAATATTTTAATTCAATAAAGAATTTAAATTCAGAATTCAAAATTTGAATTAAAGATATTATTGTAATATTTTAATTCAAAAACATTGGGATAAAATAAGTTGGTTATGACTTCCTAATTTTAGGAGTTATTTTTGATTTATAAAATTCCAATAAAAGTAAAAGAGTTAGGCGCCTATCTCATGGTGGGTCCCATTGGAAGATTTGATCTTCCATTTGATTCTCTGAGATAGCAATTTGAATTTGAATTAAAATATTATGGTAATATTTTAATTAGATATTCAAGTCTTAAAGATATGATATTATTGTAATATCATGATTTTATATTTATAAAATTACCATAATTTTGGTAATTATATAAGCCTAAAAGTCGCCTAGCTCAATATACATGCTTGTGAGAAACCCCAATCATTTTGGCAAGTCGATTTTCCTCCTTGTAGAGAGAGAAAATTTCGCCACCCACCTTCCTAGAGAGAGAAGTCGAATTCTTCTAAGGAGTTAGAGAGAGATTCGAAGTTGTGGGTTCCTAGGGTTTTTGGGAGAAGAAGAACAAAAGGAGTTTTGTTGCTATCTCCTCCATAGTTGCGCCATCTAGCCTGAATTCAGAGAAGGAGTTCCTGAATTAAACAGTTGTAGATTCAATCCCTGGTTTCTTTGGAGAAAGAAACAAGAAGGCTAGCACCTTGTGTTCGGGAAACTGTTCGTGTGGATTACCAGTAGAGGAAGGACGTGGAAACAGACTTCTCAGACTCACCAAGTTTAACCATCCGATTGAAAGCTTGAGGTATAACACTTTTCGTATCTGATTTTAAATGCAACTAGCGGATCTCAGGGTGGGAAATTCCTGGGGAGCGCAAAATTTTTGTTTTACTTTTGCTTCCGCTGCGTGTTTTGCCCCGGGATTTCCCAACAGTCCCTCCTTGTGGTTCGTGCCGGTCACGGATTCCGTTAGGAGGTCGTGACACAAACAACTAAGTAGGGGTTTTCAAGGCTTATGTTGAGTTGGGATTAGGACGGATTGGTTCAAGCTCACTATTTTATTTGGTGGGCTGGGTTAAAAAAAATAATTACGTTAACCTAAATCAACTCAAACCAAACAGTGGCTGGTTGGTTCTGGTTGGATTGGCAGGTTAGCCCATACTATTCTTTTTATGTTTTATATATTTATTTATGGGTAAATTACAGGAAGGTACCCGTGGTTCCCCTAATTGTAGTTTCACGAGTTGCACTGTAGGTACCTGCGAGTTTTTTCGTTAACCATAATCAGTACCTGTGTTAATTTTCGTTAGGTTTTTTACAGAAAATTCATTTGACAATCATGTGCGTTAATTAAAACCTTGAAATCCCTAGTTTAGATATCAATTTCGTCCCCAACCCACTGAAATCCTAATCTCTCATCAGCCATTCTCCCCTCACCACTTCGCAACCTTAAATTCCTCCATCATTCTCAACCGTTATTGACACGCTTCCACGAAATTTGTCAATCATTCTCGTTTATTTTATGTGTTTCGAACATTACGAGAGGACATTTTGAAAGTCGTTTGGACTGGTTCGAAGATTACGACGACGTTGTGGTATGTGGTGCGAACTATGCTTTCTTTATGGGTGTATGTGTGTATGTTCTTTCCCTCTTATTACATTTACTCACTTCTTCACTCAACCTCATCATGCTTTCATTTGTCTTCAGCTCCTTGATTTCTACTTCAAACTTGGCAATTTTTTCTTGAACCTTTTGGCTGACTTCACGACCGCATGGGCATGTTGGTCCATCAACCCAATCAAAAAATTGACATTGATAAGGCTACAAAGCATGAAATGGAACAAACAAAAAACTAACGAGAAAGATAACAAACTACCCAAAAACAAATTTCTACACACTTGGTACTTCGGGCAAGTCCAAAACCGCCTTCCAAAACTCTCTGGTTTCCAAGAGACCAAGACGTTCGCATGACTACCTACTTACCACTCATTCAAATTGGCCTGGTCGAATCTAATGACTTGACCCAAGTCTAGGCCAGGTTTTGGGTCCAGGAAAAACCCGACCTGGCTCAGCTTGTGTGTACACCCCTACTGCTAACTCAACGCAAACTAATTCAAACAAGCGAGTTGAGTTAGTTTTGACGGGTTGATCCAACCTATTAAATATCGATATATCCAAAGAAGCAAATATGGTTTAGAAGAAATATAAATTCCATAAATAATATTAGAAAAAATAGCCTAAATAACCGTAAATTTAAATTATGAATAAAAAAGTTGAGAATAAAGAGTTCTTATTCTCAACTTGAGGATGGATATTGAAAAATCAAAGAATTATCTTATTTCATATTTGTTATTATCTTTTAAAATTTGAATTTTATTTATATTAGCATCATTATCATTATTAAATAAAATTAAATCTTTTTCAGGTATTATCTTTTTCAAATAAGTTTAAAATTCCTAATTCTATTAGGATTTTTTTTTTCTTGATAGACTAATTCTATTAGGATTAGGAATACATATTTTTTATTTAAGTCGAAGTGATTAGTGAACCTTGAATTTTTTTATCTTTGCCATACGTGTTCGACTGTGATTCGCTTTCTATTGTTTCTCCCGTTTACGCAAGAAAGCGCCCAAGTCTGGTAAGCCGTCGTCTTCCTTGTTCAGATCCATCGCCTAATACAACCCTCCTCCTCCTTCTCTCTCTCTCTCTCTCTCTCTCTTTCTGAATCTGAATCTGAATCTGAATCTATCTCCCCTTCAATCGTTTCTCTCCAATTCGCGCTTTCTTCTTCGGTAAATCTCTCTTTTATTTGATCCATTTTGAAAAATGACAGATCTGTTTCGTGATTTCGGATTTGTGTGTTTATTTCTTATCTCTATTTGTTTTCTCTGGTTATCTCCGTGAATCGTGTGAACTCTGGCGGTGTTTTTGTTCGTTAGGTTATATGTTTATTAATTTGTATGTGCATTTAGATTGGTGTTCGTTTTATGTTTGACGTCGTCATCGGCGACAGATAAATCTGGTTGTGTCGTGTGTTCGCTAATTCTTAGTTTGATCTACTCAATGGGTTTAATTTCCAATGGATCTGAATTCTCTGTACTGTATAATGCATAAAATAAAAGGTTCAATTAGTAAAAGCTTTTCGTTGACTTCTCTTTGGGTCTTTGCTAGGCTTTGAATTTTAATTAATATGGAGGACTAAACGTGGTTTGTTTAATTGAGGCGTATGGTTTAGAATCCTTTTTATTTATGAAATTCTTTCTTCAGACTTGAATTTCTTGTTGTGTCTATGGGTGTAATTAATAGTTCTCTGTGTCTGACTGGATGCTTCAGGTTATTTTATTTTGTATGTATCTATTTATAACATCTGTGCTGGTGGATTTGTGCAGCTTGGTAAGATGGGAGGTGGGTTTAGAGTGCTTCACCTAGTTAGACCGTTTCTCTCTTTTCTGCCTGAAGTTCAGACTGCTGACAGGAAAATCCCATTTAGGGAGAAGGTCATATATACTGTGATCTCTCTATTCATTTTCCTGGTTTGCAGTCAGCTCCCTCTGTATGGAATTCACTCAACAACTGGTGCAGATCCATTCTATTGGATGCGTGTTATACTTGCTTCCAACCGTGGAACCGTCATGGAGCTCGGAATCACCCCAATTGTCACTTCTGGTCTGGTGATGCAACTTCTTGCTGGTTCCAAGATCATTGAAGTAGACAACAATGTACGTGAGGATCGTGCTCTGTTGTAAGTCTCTTTGTTTATCTCAAACTTTCCTGTTTCCCCATAGTAGCGTCTGTCTATGTCATTTGTGTTGGGTAGTCTGTCATAACTTCAACTAATGGTGTGCAGAATTTGTTTGCATTATGTTTTATGGTTTATAATTATTTTTCAATATTTCTAAATTTTTTTGTTCTTAAAATTCGACAAAAGCTTAATGGCTACAGTTTTTGTTTTTGATATCTGTTACTAGGTTGTTATTTTCTGTTGCTTTAGATTGATCCTTTCCTATTTATTTTTGTTCAGAAATGGAGCACAGAAGCTGCTTGGCATCTTGATAGCTGTTGGAGAGGCAGTTGCCTATGTTCTTTCTGGGATGTATGGTAGTGTGGGTCAGCTTGGAGTAGGAAATGCTATCCTTATCATCATTCAGCTCTGCTTTGCTGGTATAATTGTGATATGCTTAGATGAGCTCCTTCAGAAAGGATATGGTTTGGGGTCTGGAATTTCCCTATTCATTGCTACTAACATCTGGTGAGTTTTCCCATCTTTGAGATATAAAATCTTTACTGTCTGATAGCAAGTGTAAACTGGATTACGTAACCTTTTATTGAAAGCCTAAACTGAGCTTATCAATTCTGTTGCAGTGAAAATATAATATGGAAGGCATTCAGTCCCACCACCATTAACAGTGGACGGGGTGCTGAGTTTGAGGGAGCTGTTATTGCTCTTTTCCATCTGTTGATAACTAGAACAGACAAGGTTCGTGCACTACGTGAGGCATTTTACCGGCAGAATCTTCCCAATGTGACAAATCTGCTAGCGACAGTCTTGGTTTTCCTAATTGTGATATACTTCCAAGGCTTCCGTGTGGTTTTGCCTGTAAGATCAAAGAATGCCCGTGGACAGCAGGGTTCATACCCTATTAAACTATTTTATACCTCTAACATGCCCATTATCCTTCAGTCTGCCCTGGTTTCCAACCTGTACTTCATCTCTCAGGTAGTGGAGTTTTATGATTGTATATTGCATCTCAGACTTGCATTTGGGTTTAATGTTTTTAACAATTCATTATTGCTGGATGTACAGCTACTTCACCGAAAGTACAGTGGAAATTTCTTTGTGAATTTGTTGGGCAAATGGAAGGAGACTGAATATGGAGGTGGTCAGTCTATTCCTGTTGGTGGTCTTGCATACTACATCACAGCTCCATCTAGGTATGAAAGTGACTTCTGATAGTGTCCATACTCTGTTGCTCTCTGTTTTGTCTGTTGTACATGACATTACAAACTCTAATCAATTATAAGTTCACTGTTGTCTTTTGTTCAAAATGCCAACTATTTTTTACTTTTTTGCTCTGTCTTTTTTCTTTACTTTTGCAGCTTAGCTGATATGGCAGCCAATCCTTTCCACGCATTGTTCTATCTTGTGTTCATGTTGTCGGCCTGTGCCTTATTCTCTAAAACTTGGATTGAAGTTTCTGGATCATCTGCTAGAGATGTTGCCAAACAGCTTAAGGTAATAACTATTCAGTTTTCTAGATTCAGCTTTGTACTTCACTATAGATTGACTTAACTGTGTAAAATTTGGCACATTATACTGGGAGATTAGGTTTAGTTACTCCTAGAAGGAGTGTTGTGGCTAAAGAGCAATAATCTTAGCTTCAAGCTAAGTTTATTATTAACTGGAGTTAGTTGAATGTTGCTTTGAGATCTGCTAATTTTCCAAAATATATTTTAACACAACTTTATAGAAGTTTTGGGATGAAGTGCTTTACAATTGTTATGGTAATGGGATTGGCCTTTCGAGCAGCCTTACTTCTTATGATTGTTCTCTGTGACTTGTGTACTCTGTTAGATTTTATTTGGGATTACGTGTAGTTTGGTTTAAAAGAAAATTCTGGTTCCAATATAGTATATTTCTGATGTGGAGTCGTTATTTTCCATCTGTTTTACTCCGGATGGTAAAGTCCGCTCTATTGGGATTGGTATTAGAATAATTGCCGTGCCTGCTTTGAGGGGTCAACAAGGGAAGCAAGCATTGTCTTGTTATGTTGATAATAATAATAAGAGTAATAAATAGACTAATAGAGTATACGTGCTCTTACGATATATCATGTAAGTTTAAGTTGGTTCTGACTTCTGAAATTGAGTTTCTTACCATAATCTATTTTTGGGTTTTGCATATAGAAATTGGGAATTCATCCTTGTAGTAAATTTCCTAGAGTAAGCTGCATGTACTGTGATCATGCTTCAAATTTCTTTGTGTTGTATTACACTGACATCATATCCCTTTGGCAAATTTGCAGGAACAACAAATGGTGATGCCTGGGCACCGTGAGTCGAACTTGCAGAAAGAACTGAACAGATACATTCCCACTGCTGCAGCATTTGGAGGCATGTGTATCGGTGCCCTGACCGTGTTAGCCGATTTCATGGGGGCAATTGGTTCGGGTACAGGAATATTACTTGCGGTAACAATTATCTATCAGTACTTTGAGACATTTGAGAAGGAGAGAGCTAGTGAGCTTGGCTTCTTTGGTTTCTAAACTCTGCTTAACCATGGCTGTTGGTGATGACAATGAGCTCTCCCGCACCCACAGTTTTGTTGTATCAATGGATGATTTTAGGTCGTTTGACACTCTTAATCTTGAGGGAGGACATAGTGTAGTTTTTGAGTTTTTATTTTTCTTATCTCGTTTTCTCAGCCAAGGAAGTATTCAAGAATATCATATCATATTTATTATTAACACTTCATACTTTTCCGAGTTATAATTCGGCAGGGTATTTAAAAAGAATGCAGGCCTATGGGTGTCCTTGAAAATGTTTCCTCTTGTAGTTTTAGCGTGAAACTATGTTTTTTTCTTTCCCTTTTTGGGTCGGTTTTGTTATACTGGCTAAAACACTGCACTTTTTATTTATTTTGGTAAAATTAAAGCATTGAAAGTAGGTTAATTATCAATAAAATAATACATAAAGAAAATGATAAAAAAAAAAAAGTAAACGGGTCAATTCATGGGTTGGCACCAATTAAGTTGGTTAAACGGGTCAATTGAAAAAATAAAAATATATTAAACGGGGTTAAAAACTTAAAATTGTTGCAACACAATCTATCTATAATTCTATATAGTTTGTTAATTGGGCTGACCTGTGAATTCGGTCCATTTTGATGTTTTTGAGAAACAAAAGTCAAATTATATTTTCAAAACGTAATCTGAAGGCTTGAATATCTCTTAAAATATTTTTCCTTTTTAGTTGTTCTGTATATATATATATATATATATATAAAATGTTTAAGGTGATCAAAGAAATGATTACCTCACCTAAAATAAAGAGAAAAATAAGTTAAAAAGTTTAAACTATCTTTATTAAATTATTTCTAGTTACTCACACTAAGTCAATAGGAATAGAATAGTAAAAAATAAGCATATGGAGTAGTTCTTACCAACTTAAATAATACTTTTAGAAAAGACTTTAGTAACTCCTGCCGGTTTGATTATTGTAAAATATACAATTTACTCAACATCAAAGTACCAAACTTGATTTTTTAAACCTTATCATTATAATTTTTTTAATAACTATAATAGGGATTACCCATGTAGATTTTGTAAGATAAAATTTGATTACTTAAAATCTTAATAAGTAAAGAAAATGTGTATTATTCAAGATTTCAAAGGCATGAATTTTAAATAGAATTTGTTTCCCTATACCCTTATTTTTTTTCTCACTTTTGTTATGGTTGAGAAGTGCACTATGCTCTTAAGTTCAAAATGGTAACCGTCTCACTTAACTTCTGAACGAAGAGGAAAGGATTTAAAATCCACATAGTTTAATATTTTTAAACTCAATAACCATTACATTGGGTTTTCCTTTAATTAGAATTGGCACATTAATTACGTACATATGGCACATATTTAGATTATTAATTAAATAGTCAAACATTTTCCAAAAATTGTGAGGGAAAGAAAAAGTAGTTGAGGGAATGTAAAGTAGTTAAAGATTGAAAGTGTTTGGTATAAAAAGGTATGGGAGGGAAAGTAAAATAGATATAGAAAGAAAATGACAAAAATGCCCTTCCCACAATCACCACAAGGCCACTACCGCCGCCGTCCATCGCCGTCACTGCCGTCCACGGTCACCGCCGCTGCCGCCCACGGCCACCGTCGCCGCCGTCCACGGCCACCGCCGCCGCCAGCTCGGTTTCATCAAAGAGGAAGAAGATGGGATGGGAGTGGGATGGGCAAATTAGGAATGCTACCATAATTCCCTAGGTAAACGTGGATTACATCAAGAATGTGAAGTAAAGAAAAATGGCCTACGTAATGTAAATGCCTTTACATTATAATCCACTTTGCATAGCTCAAATTGTCATACCAAACATCTGAAACTATTGGAATCCGGGCACAATTACATTGTAAACCCCAATTGCTTCCTACCAAATTAGTGATTTAACAAATTTACTTATACATAGAAAATTAAATCTATCAAGCCATCTTTATTGTGAATTGAAACGATCGAATCATGGTTGTCCAAGTAAATAACGACTCTATTCCTTTCATGTACCACAACTCAAATTAACTTACAACAACTTTAATTAATTTGAAAACACTTTATCATTGACTTTTATTGTTGTCTCACAAAATATTATTGGCAAAAGACCCTTTCGCGCTCCTAACGTTTACGGTGATTTTCAATTATGCCCCTAACGTTTCATTTGTGTCAGTTGTGCCCCCAATGTGAAACGTTAGTTTCAACTATGCCCCCAATTTTGACTCAATGATGATGTGTCAATTTTTTTTACTTGTGTGTCAATTTTTTGTTCTGAATTGAATATGTGGCAAGATGACTGGATAAATAAAACTTCCCTGATTTATTTTTTATCCACCATGGCATTTCCTACGTGGTATAAAGTTTACGAAGATAAAGATGAAGATATCAAAAAAAATTTAGGGTAGTAATTTTTTGGTTTATAGAATGTAAATCCACGTAGGAAATGTCATGGTGGATAAAAAATAAATTAGGGATATTTTATTTATCCAGTCATCTTGCCACATATTCAATTCAGAACAAAAAATTGACACACAAGTAAAATTGGGGGCATAATTGAAACTAACGTTTCACATTGGGAGAACATCTGACACAAATGAAACGTTAGGGGCATAACTGAAAATCATTGCAAACGTTAGGGGCATGAAAGGGTCTTTTGCCAATATTATTTTGTTTAACTATAATGTGACTAACAATTGGGCAAAAATACAACTTTAATTGAATTAATAACTATCGTAACCAGATGAGCAAGATGACTAAATGTATATATATGTATGTTTGTGTGTGTCCAAATGTCATGCTAATAAAGACTTATCTATAATTCTCATTCTTTCAACATGGCCAATAAATGTTTTGGCCCATAATCCCTTCGTTAATATATCTACTTTCATTAGATCAATCTTTTTTTTTTATTTTGCACATCTTTAACAGATACGTATTTCAAATTCATGTGCTTTCACCCTTAGAATACCTGTCATTCTTGACAAATAAAACAATTACATAATTGTCACAATAAATTCATAACGATCTGCTATACTATCAACAATATGTAGATCTAAGAAAAAGTTTTGCTACCACAATACATGAACATTGGCCTCAGCATGCCACAAATTCAATTTCCATAGTGGAAGTAACAATGATAGTTTTCTTTTAACTTTTGCATGATACTTCTCCAACGATTAAAAACATATAAGCAAATGTAGATTTTCTTGAATTCATGCAACCTGCATAATCTGAATTCGAGTAGCCTACAACCTCAAGATGATTTAACTTCCTATATGTGATTAAATGATCCTTAGTGCCTTGCAAATATCTTAGCATTTTCTTTTCAGTTTTCCAATGATCTATTATAGGATTACTTTGATATCGACCTAACATTTCAATAGTAAAACTGATATCTGACCGAGTACATGTTTGAATATACATTAAACTCCTAAACTACATATGCATATGGAATATATTCCATTGCCTCTTGTTCCAAATCATTCGTACTTTTTGAATGATTTTCATTATCATTCAATTGAATGACAAACTCTTTCTCTGTTTCAATTACTTTTACGCAATTCATTGTTGAATTTCATAAGAGACTTCAAAAAAGAATCAACCTAGGTTGTGCCACTATAGTACATTTATATACTACTATTTGATATATTTTCTAAGAGGTGATATCAACAATTCAATCTTGTGAAAGAAACTTCGGCGAACAGGCTTCAATCATGGAAAAGTCGGTTCCTTTCAGAAGGGGCTAAAATTAGTGAATTACTCTAATTAGATCCACTTTCAACTAGATTCCTATTCATTATGTCTCTCATTTTAAAGAATAAATTAACAATTTGATATCTAAAAGATTATTCAGTTGACAATGCAACTCGAGTTTTAAAAAATTGAAATACATAATTTAATTCGTGAAAGAACTAAATAGTGCATTCTTTAATCCATGTCATAGACTAATAAGTAAGCTTTTTTATTTTATTTTCAAGAACTAAACTATATAATTTAATCATTCAAAATTAAATTGTTAGCTTGAATGATTTTTCAAAAATTAAAATTATTAATTTACTCCATTTTAAACTTACAAAGACGGAGGCTAACAACCTTGATGGTATTATGAGGAAAAAAAAATGGGGGCAGTGATCGTTATTTATACAAGCCTCATCTAATTGCATGGACTACTATTTGTAAACTAAATAAGGATGATGGCTAGAAATATATATAAATGACCTAACTTGGCTTTGTTTGGCAAACAGATTTGGAAAACCATACAAGATACTGACAGCCTCTTTTGCAAAGTTTTGTCTACTAATTACTGGAACAAAATTTGTTCAGTGCTTCTCAAATCTCAAGTTATTATAATTAATTAGTGCTTCTCCAATTAGGAAAGGAATCTACAAAGCCCTGGCGACCATGAAACCTCATGAAATGGCAAATTGGAGATGGTAGTAGAATCATGCTAAATGGCTACAAGAGATTAAATATTCATATTTTCTTGGAAATTTGTGAGTCGGTTCTTTTTTTTTTTGACCGACAAAAACATTTTAGGTTAAAGTGTAAATTTGGTTTTATATATTTTGTTCAGTTTTCAATTTGGTCTCATATCTTTTATTGTTGCAGATTTAGTCTCATATCTTTGGGTCAATTGCATAATTGGTCCTATATCTTTTAGTCAGGTGCAAAAGTAGTTTCATATCTTTGCAAAAGGATCAACTGTTAGTCGATCTTTTTGCAAAAATATGGGACCAATTTTGCAACTTGACCAATAGATATGAGACTAAAAATGATATGAGACCATATTAGGACCTTTTGCAACAATATGCAACCAAAAGTGTAACAAAAAATTATACATGACCAAATTAAGAACTTAACAAAAAAATATGATACCAAATTTACAATTTGACCAACATTTTATTAGAAGAGAAACGAAAACAATACAAACACATAGAGGAATCAACCTCCAACATATAGACAAACCTAAAAAAGATAACCAATGCCCAATACATCCAAACTCCTATCAACAAACAACAAAGAACTAAGCGGGGATGGGTTTGGCACGCCCAATCAACCTTCTGCCTACATGACAAACTACAGCAGAAGAAAAAGAATCCAACAAACTCCAAGTATCTTTCAAAAGGGCACTACAATCCCACTGTGCCACAGATCTATCATTTATATAGTTTACTAAAACATTACAATCGCCAACAAAGGTTGACCTAATTAATTCGTAAGGAGCCAACTCATAACCCATAAGATCGTGAGTTCAAATTTTGTTGTCGATATGAGGGTTTTGTTGGTAGGCGATTTGTAAGTACCTCTGTAAGCGCTTATAGAGCCTGGAGGTATGTCCTAGTCTTGGTGAGCCTCTAGGGCCCAACTCACCTAAACCTTTTGTAACCCAAAAAAAAACAATACTACATTCAGACTCAAAAATTACATTGGGCACCTTCAGAGAAGCAACCATTACCACAACCTTCCTTAAAGCATATGCCTCAGCCATGAAAGCCGAAATGGAAGGAGCAATGCCACAAAAACCATCCACCATTTGGCCATTTTTGTCTCTGAAAATAATATCCAAACCAGCAGTCTTCAAAGAGTCTCTAAAAGCCCCATCCACATTCACTTTTAATTGGCCAACAATAGCAGGAATTCAGCTGCCAACATCCAAACTTGAACAAAGAGAAGGATCAACACCTAATCCCAAGGTAATTAAGATCGAGATCTTGTTAAAAATTGAAAGGGATACAAGATATATCGAATCGAAAGATCTGATCGAGGGTCGTATGATCCTAATTTTTTATTAAAAAAACAATATATACGTAGTAACATTAATTTTTTTAGTAATATTAAAAAATAAAGAGAAAATTTATTATTTGATCATTGAATTTACACCGAGTTAACTAATCAGTCTCTGAATTATTACAATCGTCAACGATTTGATCCCTAGGTCAAATTCAGGGATCAAAAGGTACAAATTTAGGGACAAAATAATATACATTTAATACAAATTCAGGTACCAAAATTATAAAGTTGATTCAAATTCAGGGACTAAAAAGTATAAAATTAGTTCAAATTTAGTGACCAAATAGTATTAATTTAGTTCAGATTCAGGAACCAAAAACTATAAAATTAATTCAAATTTAGGGACCAAATAATATGTTTTTTCTAAAAAAAATGTCAAAATGCTAAGAAAAAAAGATGAAATTCAAAATCTGACCAAGATCACGATCTTGGCGATCTTACCCAAAAAATCGCGATCCCACTACAATCTCAGTCATTTCCGATCCTATGTGTGATTTGGCAAGGTGAACCTTATCAAAATTTGGATCTTACATAATCTTACGATCTAAGATCTCAATCTTGATTACCATGCCTAACCCCTTCCTACCATTAGCTTCTATAAAGACCACCACAGCATAATGGACAAATGCCCCACCTTAATAGGATCAAGCATCCCACCATCTTCCAAATAAGCCAGCAGCACATAACAAGGCATCAACTAGCATAAACATTCCCACGGAAGGTCCTTGGATAAGAGAGACTCAATCCAATAATGAAAAGTAGTAATTTTATTAGAATCAATCTTGAGAGCAAGACGGCTACAAAACCAAACGCTCTTAGTCCAATCACAAAATAAAAGAGAGTGCTCAACAGACAACCACAAATGGGACATAAAGGGCCTGAACCCCATTTTCTCTTGAATAATAATACTTCTTTTGTCGCAACAAAGTTGTCAAAATCAAGAGTCTAAGTATAAATAATACATTTTTCATACCAGAGATCTATCATTTAATTAATTTGAATGCATCAAAACATATTCATTTTATTTTTTTTTTCATTTGTCATTATACATATAAATATAGGTAAGGTAATTAATAAGATAAAAAATTATTTATAAGCATATAATTATTCATGAGTTTTCATATTTTAACAAAATATTTCATAAATCATTAAACAATTTGCTTTAAAATGATTTTCCTAAAATATTTCATCTTATAGGAGTGATATTTAATATTTTTTTACTTTAAGATAATGTGAATTATCATAATAAGATCGTAAAATCGTTTGGTGAAATGTAAAATTGTATAAATAAAATCGAGATTTAAGTAAGATTTTAGTAAATTTAGATTTTACTTAAGATCAAAATCATTTTGTATAGGTAAGAAATGTTGGGAAGATAATGATAATGCCAAGCAAACCAAAACAATATCAATAATTCTTCCACATTTGAATTAACTTAATAGGAGCAATGAAGAGCAAAACCACAGCAACAACCACAACATACAAATGTACAAAAACAAAAACACCGGGAATCATTTAACGTGGCGAAAACTCCTCTAATGTGAAGGATAAAAACCACGGGACCTCTCTTGGTCCAAAAAATGAAATCCACTATCACCAACAATGTCTTACAAACACTCAGTGTTGGAGTTGCTACCTGAAAATAAGAGAAACAACTAAAAACAAGAACAAACTGTTAGTAAACAAAAGGCGTGGTCTTGGGCTGGGCACAGATATCTTGCTTTCTTTAAGGTAATTCACGCCTCCCACGTGTTGATTTAGTCATATCACCCGGTGCAGTGGGTATATAGACGCGTTACCTCTAGGATACAACAGCCTAGTACTCACCTGTTTGATCTATCACCTCTGCACTAAGGAGATAGATAGGACTCTCTCTTCCACACTTTTTCTCTATTCAAATATATAAAATATGTGTCTTAGAAATTTTCACAATTAGTATATCACATGCCCTATATTACATTACTATCATATATGATCCCTCACCATTTTATCATACACCACGCATGATATATATATATACACAAACCTTACAAAGAGACATGGACCCAAAAAGCTCGTTAATCCTCATATTATAAATCCCTTCAATTGTTTCTCTCCAACGTACACAAAGCCTTAATTTCTTTTAAATTCCATCAATTCCTTCCATAACTATGCCTCAACATTCACATCTCTCAACATCTAATTAAAGCATCCTTAAGTGTGCAACGTCTTTATTCATCAATCATAATAATATATTTAATATTTTTAATAATATCCAACAATCCCACACTTGTTATTATAAAATATTGCATAAGTTTTTATTTTATTTATTTTATATATTTGGATAGAGATAGTTTATTATGCATAATATAAATAGCTAAATTGCCTTGAATCTATATTTAGCAAAAATTCATATCTTGATCCAGAGCCGATAGTGGTATTCGCCTTGAACTATGACTGCTTAATTAGGTGAGACAAGATACATATATTGCACATAATAATCCAGGTACAATTTATGAGACCTAGCCCGCACGTTATGCGGCCATGTGCGTATCCTGTTCTTGAATGTGTTTAAAGAATACACCCTGAATATCTTTCTAGGAGCGGCCCCACTCCCACATTCAATAGGTGAATGCTGTCAAGAGTGCTCCTGCAATTATGACACTCCGCTCTTATAGAGCTTTAGATTTCATTTAGAGTTTCTAAAACCCAACCTCATATTTTCATTGCAGGAAAATGCATATACACCATAGAGATGAATATAAAATTTGTGCATTTATCAAAGCCTTGTTCTGCGAGCAGTTTTTCAAAACCTAGTTGTTGGCTAATGCCCTCAAAGTCCAGTCATTAATTGACTCCTTTTCAAGAAAAATTAAACCTTTGCTCCGGCCAAAATGCGTGTTTTTTCTTCACTTGCCCTTAAACAAAGACTTTTGAACTAGTTCTTAGTCTCCTTGCATAAGAGACAAGTGAAGAGGGGCAATTATGAACACCCGATTTTTTCCAGGCCTTTCTTTAAATAAATAAACCGTTTGGGCATTTCAAAATAAAATAAAATTTTTGAGTTTTCAAAGTCTTAATTTTAAATAAACAAAAAGTACAAAATAAAAGGGCTTAAAATATAAGAGTGTTTCATCTAGAGATAAACAAAAGAAAAAAAAAATGAAAAATAAGGAAAATAAAGGAAAAAAACGAAATGAAAAAAGGAGAAAAATGACAAAGTGTCCATTGTATGGTTTGAACCCACTCGCTCTTAATTCAATAACTAAGGCTTAACCATTTGGGCCAAAGACCATTTGTTAATAGTTCCATGCATCAAGTTTATTTACAGAAGTTTCAGAATGATTACTTATCATCTCTTCCTTAACTATTAAGCACGTATAGGAGGGAAAAGGAAATTACTTAGCCATGAAGCACGTTTTGCAAGAGAAAATGAAATTACTTGGGATTGACCGGACACCCGTCGTAAGGTGTCAAGCGAGTCAAATTTAATTATACTCGAGCCTCGCAAGTATAACTATATTTTTTAAAATATAGTATAGATGCTAACCCAAGGTCGAACTCTCGCGGAACTCAATGTGATGAGGCTAAGAGAATTGTGACGAAGGTTATAACTTCTATCTTTGAGGGTTGTCACGATTTAATAAGATCTTTAGAGTCAAAGAACAATAATAATACTAATAATACTTGAGAATAATAATACTTGAGAGAAAACCCTAGAGATGGACTATCATAATTCGTTCATTATAAAGAATAGATAATAAATATGCATTTACTTTTCCAAGTTAGACAATGTATTTAAACCTTAAACACAATCAATCAAACAATGGAGAGAATACAAGATTAGGATAGGTAACTCATCCAAAACTGGGTTTATGAGCTATTTTCCAAAGCTCTTCGGGGCAATCTATATTATTGCCACATCGGAACAATAAAAAAAATATATATCAATTAATAATCCTAATTATGCACATAACATATGTAAACCAATCTTTAGCAAACCCTAAAGAGCTACTTTATTAATCATGAGAGAGACAAACTCCGGGAATGTCAAGGTCTCATTACTTTAACAAAATATGATCTACGACTTATATATAAACAACTTTAACAATTACTTTTGAAGGAGTTGATCATACCTCATAAATGCAACATCAATATCCGGGCTTTACAACCAATCATGGTGAACTCAAGTCACATCCTTGAGGCATTCCTCAAGTATCTACCTATTTAGTTACTCATGCTCTAAGCATAGAACTATTCTAAACTAAAGAGAGAATTGGTGAATTGGTGCGATCTGGATCTGATGATTTGAGCGTGGAATGATGACATCTATTTATAGTGTTGAGTAGTGTGCTTGGTTCGCAAGTCAAGGGAAGAAAATCGCCTCTGGGTCGTCGCTTGCGCGGGGCCCAATACGAAGGCGCAGCGAAATATCTGCGATATTTCGATAATATCTTCGTATCTTGAATCGTAGCCGTGCAAAACATACTCTCTTGGTTCAGATTAATCTGCGCCGCGAGATTTCCAATTTGGGCCGTTGGCTCAAAGAGACGACGCAACAACAAACTGCGGTGAAGCTTACTTGCTGACTTCATATTCCTAACAGATACGTGCGCCGCTGGAATTGCCTATTTTGGGCCGGCGGCCCACATGGCGGCACAAGGATATCTTGTGCTCGACGTGATCTTCTAGAATATTCTGATATTTCCCTCTTGGTTTGGCCCTGTTTGGACATCTGAAACACTGAATAAACCATTAAGTAGCACCTATTTATAAAGTACAATAAATAAACGCTAATTAACTCTTTTTATCCACTTTATTCCACCATACCTTGGTGTTGCCCTTAGCATATTAATTGGTCTAATTCTAATATATTATTATTATAAACTCACTAAAAAAGGCCAAATAACTTATTCACTTTTGGGCTGATCAGGGATCAATTTTCATTGCATTTAATTCTTAATTTGTTCTAAATTATCTCAAAATTTCAGATTTTATTATGAATTTTTAATTATGATTTATGGGATTTAATTTCATGATTTTACCTATCAATCATCATTAAGTTTTGATCCTGATTGACTGTCCCTTCGTCTCAATAAATAGAGGACATTTTGTGGAAAAAATAACTTTGGCTAGGAGAGAAAATTCTAATTTTTAGAGGAAGAAACTCTTATATTTAGAGAGAGAAAATCTTTTGTTTTTAAGAGAGAAAATTCAAGTGGTGAGATCGTAATTTCAGCCAATCTTTCTTTCATCTTTTTTTAATTTTTCTATCATCTTCATCTCATTTTCGGGCAGGTTTAGAACACCTATGGGTTAGTTCATAGGACACAGATGAAGGGAACAATGGAGTTATTCTCCAAAGGCGTTCTGATGGCTAAGGAATTTAGTTCAAATTATGACTTTTATTACCTGATAGGGACTAAATTGAATTTCTTACCCAGAATATGGATTGTTTTGTAATTTATCTCTGCTCCCCATATTTTCATAAAATTACACTTTGACCCTAGAAATTTTCATAAAGTTTCATTTTAGTCCCTGGATATTTCGTGACTAGGGACCTATTTGAAAATTTTGTAAACTATTTGATGTTGATTTGTAATTTTAGCCAAAAGATTTTGGATGCTCTTAACCTTCTGCTGCTATGCGTTTTGTATGCAAATATATATATATATAATATTATATATTATGTGTGTGTTGTACGTATGCCATGCTTTATATATATATATATTACTAGGAGCTTTACGTGATGGAGATTGTGCCCTAGGGCCAATCATTTTATATGTATGAACATATTGATTGATTGATTTATGAATGATAAATTATGTCATTATCATATTATTAGCATGTTTACTATGATAACAATCTTTGATTAATTATGTGATAATTATTCTAAACTGTCCCTAGTCGATTATTCACGTGGGAACGTGAATGAACTAAGACCAGCATGACTTTGGTGTATAGAGATACACGCATGTGATGCTTCTCGAGAGTCATGGTGGAATTATGTAATGGGTTACAAGTTGCTGGACCGACCCGGAGAGTCCTGCATGGGTTTAGTCATGAGCTAGTCTCTCCTATACACCTGTCACGATACCCTTAGACCTGAGGTCTTCATTATTCCGGCGTTGTAGATGCTGAACTTTGGCCTAGTCCAACGTTGCCCACAACAGGGTAGCCATACAGGCTAGGTACGGGTTTAGTTGTTGCTGAGGAATGTGGTTGACCAATAAGGAATTTTGTCCCTCATTAAGTTGAGAGATATTTGACTGGGCCCCTCGATGAGTTTGTCCAAGGAATTTGTGGCCACACAGGGTAATGGAACTAACTCAAGGAATCGAGAAAGTTATGGTTTGGATTACAAGCATGACTTTACCATGCCTTATCCATGACCAAAATATCGTGTGACAATAGGGATCATGATAAGGTGGTACTAAGGTTAAGTCGTTGATGTTAAAACGATAACTCACGTGTTTTGGGTAGTCGTGATGGCTTGCTAGAGTCCGCTCTCGACTTGTGAGTCATAGAGATGGCTTGCTACCAATTTCACATGAGGCCTGCTGGGTCACACATGAGCAGGATCAAGATATTGTAATGGGACACGAATTTGGGTTAATTCGTGAGTCACTTTAGTGACACAATTTAAGACATAGTTGAATGTCTTAGGACGTGAAGTCTTGTCTTAAATAAAATCTACATTTGTAATATTTAAATTTGTTAGACAAGTTTAAATATATTAATTGTTAAATAGTTAATTTGATTAATCTATTTACAATTGAATTCTCATTTAGAATATTAGGGATAATGAATTGACTGAGTCTCCTAAGAGTTAGGGGATTATTGTTTTATTAAATTCTCTAATATTGAAGAAAAAGATGAGGTGGAGCCTCACTCTTGAATTTAATTAATGAAATATGATTTCGTTAATTTGAATTCAAGATTTAAATTTGAATTCAAGATTTAAATTTGAATTAAGATATTAGGATAATATTTTAATTCAATTTGTTAAGGAAATTAATAAGTTGGTTATAACTTCCTAAGAGTTAGGATTGTTATCTTATTTATTAAATTCGTATAAAACAAATAAGAGGGGGCGAATTCTTGGAGATTCAAATGCAAGATTTGATCTTGCATTTTGAATTTCAAGAATGCATTTTGAATTTTAGGTTAAGATATTAATGTAATATTTTAATTAAGAATTCAAATCCTCTTGACTCATTCCAACCAATGGGAAGTGTGCATTCTAGATTTAGGTTTCGAGATATGATCTTGGAATTTAAATTGAGATTGCCTCTCAATCTTGAATTATAATATTAATGTAATCTTATAATCAAGATTTTGTGATTCCCTAATTTAAGGAATGGAGACTCTTTAAAAACACAAGCAAGTCGCATATCCTAAGAGGAGGAAGAAAAGTTTTTCAAACTAACCCTAAACTTAGGGTTTAAAGGGCGCCACTTGTGTGAGAGTAGGGAGAGGCGCAAAACCTAGAGTAAGTGTAGCCAAGAAACTCGTTCTTGGTAGTGTGCTCATCTCTTGAGTTTTGGTGAGGAATTTTTTAGGAAAAATTTCATACTAGTGCGCCACTTTGATTTTTGGTTTTTCAAGAAGTGTTCTTGAAATTGTGCGCCACTTTGATTCTTGGATCTTTCAAGAAGTGTTCTTGAAATTTCAAGATTTGTAGATTGGTTCCCATAATCTCTTGGAGAAGAGATTGGAGGCTAGCACCTGAGTATCTGCTAAACTGTTCGTGTGGATCACCAGCAGAGGAAGGACACGAGTCTTTGGACTTCTTGGAATTGCAATCATTTAAGCATCCGTTTGATTTAGGTAAACATCTTCTCTCACTGGTATAAACACAATTAGTGGATCCTGTGGAGGAGATTATAAAATTTGTAGTTTTACCTTTTCCGCTGCGTTTGCTGATCTCCAACATTGCGTGCCCTAACGAACACGCAAATATGTATGTAAAATTTGAACGAAAAAATATAAAAAGAAATTATAAAATTTAAATTTTAAATTAAAAGTGATTTTTTCTTTGTAGAGAGAAAACTACTCTTATTATATTATGATTGAAAATTTAGTATACCAAGTCATTAATGGTGGTTATAATATTGTGTAAGATTCTAAATAAAAAAAATTGTCTATGAAGCTTTGTAAGGAACGTATTGCGATGCACATTTTTTTTTGGTGTAATGCAAATTTAGAGTGTGTGATAATGGATGTGTGTTTGGACAAAAAAAAAGATAATGGATGTGTGTGAAATGGGGATGAGAACGTGGGAGGAGAACATGGGGTGCATTTTTATTTTTATTTTTATTTATATATATTTTTATGTATTATATTTAAACTAATTTATTTTAGACTGACCTACTACCAGAATGTGTGGTTTATCTCGTGGTGTTTTGAATTGTTTTCTCCCATTTTTATTCTAAACATAAAAATTAGGAGATTATGATTTTTATCTTGAGACTAATCAATTTAGGTCAAGATTAGTTATTTTAAACTCATAAAATATTATAGAGTTTATAACTCAAATATGTTATATAAGGATTAGATTATATTTTTAGGTTAATTCACAATAGAAAATGAGATTATTAGATTTCTCTTTTATCTCATAAAAGTAATAAAAAAGTTAATAAATAAATAATTATGCTCTCTTAAGAGAATATTCCCAAAAGGCTCTCTTAAGAGAATATTCCCAAAAGAATATTTAAATGCTACAGATACACTTGTTGTCAAGGTACATATACTTCTTCCTTCTTTTGGGTCTTTATTTTAACAATTATTATTTAAAGGCCAAAGTCCTATTTTGGTCCCCCAGTTATGCTCCTTGTTCCAAATAGGTCCCCCAGTTATTTTTTGTTCCATATTGGTCCCCAGTTATGCAAAACTTGAAAAAGTTGGTCCCTCTAACGTTTTCCATCCATTTTTCCGTTAAAAAAAGAGGAAAAATAAACTTTCATCCCCAAAAGTTTTATTTTCTTATATTAAGGTCCTTTTCTTTTTATAATAGGATCAAAACGTAAGAAAAGAAAGTAAATTAAGATTTTAAGTGAATTTACCCAAAAAATACAAAAAATCTCTCTCTCTC
>QANZ01007279.1:109107-138843 GCA_003254925.1 Chamaecrista fasciculata
GTTTTGATCCTATTATAAAAAGAAAAGGACCTTAATATAAGAAAATAAAACTTTTGGGGATGAAAGTTTATTTTTCCTCTTTTTTTAACAGAAAAATGGATGGAAAACGTTAGAGGGACCAACTTTTTCAAGTTTTGCATAACTGGGGGACCAATATGGAACAAAAAATAACTGGAGGACCTATTTGGAACAAGGAGCATAACTGGGGGACCAAAATAGGACTTTGGCCTTATTTAAATGTCCGAACTCTCATTCTTTTTTAGCGGTAAAGCGAGGATTCCATGTAAGTCCTCTAACCCCCCTCCGATTGTTTTTCTAACTACGTGGACTTTGATCCCTAATTTGGGTAGTAGGCCTTAGGTTCCAAAACCTGAGTCAAGTCTTTGTTTTCTTTTTCCTTTATTAAATTGTTTGAATCCGACTATTGTGAATGCTTATGTGTTTTCATAATTTGTTGGGATTGCAATTTAATGATTTGTTCATCAATTCTTGGTCTTGAGGATGTTTGATGTGTGTTTAATTATAATTAATTATAAATATTTTGACCATTTAATTTTTAATAATTATTTTAGGGTAACTTTATAATTATAAGGGTTTTCTAGGGTGCCTAACACCTTTCCTAGAAATAAAATGTGCTCCCGAACCTGTTTTTGGTTCAAACTACTTTTCTAAAAATTGTCTTATCCGCCATTTTTATCAAGATTTTTTCAATATTAATTTTTCCAAGTTTTTCTTATAAAATTTGGTGACAGCTCCTCTCTTTAGTCATAATTGACATTCTTCGCAATGTCAAACGTAACAATGGTTTTTATATACATAATAATTACTATTTCACTATGATATAATCAAGTAATTCATTTATTCAATTCATTTAGTTAAATGATTTTCTCGTTTAGTTTTAATTTAATCATACTCATGTATTTGTTTGTGGTGTTGTGAACATTAAAATCTGAGTTGAATCAGAGACTTAAAGATGTATCAAAGGCTTCATAACCTGATTGCTTGGTGTGGAACTAGGTGTATTTTTATCTCTATATAAAGATTATTTCAACTTTTATATTTACACTTTATATATTTGCTACAGAAATTTTTTCTAAATGTAGAGAAGGAGTTTCTCAAAAGAAATGTGACAATTTTTTGAAATTGCATTGTCAGTGTAAAATATTTTTAGGTTGTTAATATGCATGATGTATGATTTTGTATATGATCCTAATCCTAACAACATTGTTATTATCCGTCTTTTTAACTTACACTTACTTAATATATTTATAATTACTATGGGTGCATTTGGTACGTTGTATGTCGTAGCATCTCATATGTCATGGTATGTGATACCATAGCATAAGATACCTGATATTTATAATACCAACGTTTGTTATGACAATAGTAGATATCATAAATATAAAATGCATATGTTTGGTACTCTCTTGTGAATAACACAAATCTTCTTTAAATTTTCATATTTACCCCTATTAACATCTTAAAAACATATATTGATATTTTCAAAATAAATATATAAAGAATTAAACAAAAAAATATATTCATTTATATTTCTTCCCTAAAGTTACTCTAAATAATCAAAATATATGATTTGGTCCTTAAATTTCAACTTATTTTATATTTTTTTTTGTCCCTAAATTTATACTTAATTAATATTTTTTTATCCTTGAATTTATACTAAATTTCTTTTTGGTCCATCAATTTGACCAAAAGGACTAAATTATTATCAACTGAAATAATTCAAGGAATGATTCATATTTTTTTATTATTCATTAACAAATTAATTGACTCATTATAAATTTAGGATCCAGATAGTAAGTTTTATTAAAAAAAATCAACAAAAAATGGTAAAATTGGAACTTTAATCGAAAATTTCCCTTACAAATCATGTCATCTGATATGACATAGTTTTTGTGTTATCATAGATGACACCTTTTTTGTTGTCATCTGACGACAAGATGTTATCTTGGAAGTCGATGTATGACGAAACATCATGACATTACCAAACGCTAGACATCCAAGATACCATAGTATATAGGGTAAATTACACATAAGATCCCTATGGTTTGGCCCATTTACAGAAAGGGTCCCTACGGTTTTAAAAAGCGGAAAATAAGGGCATGTGGTTTACTCCGTTAACAGAAAGGGTCCTAAGGTATATTTCCGTCTAAAATTTGACGGAAATATTAGCTAAAATACTATTTTAAGACCCTAACTATTACTTTTTATGCGTTTGACTCCCTATTTGTATGAGAGAAGGACTTCTACACAAATAAAGAAAAGTTTCATAGTAATAAATTAAAGGCCAAAATCCTATTTTGGTCCCTCAAGTTTGCTCAAAGTTCGGTTTGGTCTCTCGGCTTTGTTTCATTCCGTTTTGGTCCCTCAGGTTTGCTCAAAGTTCCATTTCGGTCCTCAGCCTTTTTTTGTTCCATTTTGGTCCCTCAACTTTCCAAAAAGTTCTACCGTTAGTCTCTCAGCATTTCCATCCATTTTTTCCGTTAAAATAAAGAAAAAAAAATTGATTTTCATCCCCCAAAAGTTTTATTTTTTCACGTTAAATTTCTTTCTTTTATAATAGGACCAAAACATAAGAAAAATAAATAAATGAGGATTTGAGTGGATTTCACCCAAAAAAAACACATTATGCCATTTTCTTCATCTTCCTCTCTTCCAACTCCTCCTCTCGAGCTTCATGGCCATGGCGGTAGTCAACGAGTCGTAGCACAGAGACTCTATTTCCTCGGTCGATCTATTACGATTTCTTCTTTTGAGTGTATTCCATGATCTATTTGGAATGCCAAAATTTGCACAATCACAACCACCAAGAACAACCACAACAAATTGAGCCTCAAAATCCCCAAATTCAATCCTCCTCCGGCTACTACGACTACTAATGAGCCAGAGCTTCCTTGGATCTTCATGGGTGACAATGCGTTTTCCCAATTTCAAGTCTCGTACCTGCCCGACGCTGATTTGTTGCACAAGTTCAACGACGACGGTAGAGCTGTTCATGGACTCAAGTAGTCCATGGACTACTTGAGCCTAAGCCTACAAACATATATCCATTAAATAAAAATTGAGTAAACTAACTTCCCGGTCCTTGAATTTTGGTGGCGGTGACAAATAGGTCCCTGAATTCTACGCATTGTATTAGTCGGTCCCCAAAATTTGCAAACGCTTAACTAATTGGTCCCTCCGTAATATCGGCATTACAAAAAGCTGACGTGGCCATAACGAACGCTGATGTGTCCCGTTATGTGCTGACATGTCCCGTTATGGCCACGTCAAATCCCGTGATGTTCAAAAAAAAAAAATTGTGCCACTTTAGATAAATAGCCACACATCAGCATTTTTAAAGTGCACTTTGCGGTCCCTGACCCATTTTTATTCTATTATTCTCAATTCCCCCTCTTTTTTATCATTTTCATTCATTTTAGTCCCAAATCCTCAAAATAAACTTGTAAAGTGTCCCAAAACTCTTCCAAACATTTCAATTTAGTCCTTAAAAATATTTAAAACCCTAAATCCTAAAACCCCAAACTCCAAACCCTAAACCCTAAACCCTAAAAAAAGGTTTGAGTTGAACAATTAGGTCCTTGACCCATTTTTATTCCATTATTCTCAATTCTCCCTCTTTTTCATCATCTTCATTCATTTTAGTCCCAAATCTTCAAAATAAAATTGTAAAGTGTCCCAAAACCCTTCCAAACATTCCAATTTAGTCCCTAAAATATTAAAAACCTCCTAATTTTTTTTTTTAATCGTCATCTTCCTCTTCTCATATTAAAACTTTATTTTCTAATTTTCATCATCATCTTCATCATCTATCGATCAAAATCAAAATCAATGGATTTCATGGCAAATGTTCCAGCAACACTATCAGACCTCATTCTCTCTCTAGAACAAGCCACTTTCATGGCCAAACAGCTCCCTTCTTCCTCCGCCGACCACACTCATCTTCTCCAAATCTTCTCCTAGAAGGCGACGGTAAAGAGAGCAATCTGGATAGCGTTGCGATTGGTAGCTGGAAAGTGAAGGAGTCTAAGAAGCGAGGTTCCACGGCCACCAAGAGGGTCAGATCATATCGAGATTTAGAAAAGGAGAATTCGGAAATATGAGGGAAATGAATTTGGGTGTTGACGGGCATGGAAATGACAGGGAGATGCATTATCTTGGAAATATGAGGTCAATTAGGGCTAGGGTTTCAGAGGGTAGGGAACATCATGATGGCATTGAGCTGTCTGGCCCATCTAATAATGATGGGAGGGATTGGAAATGTGGGGATAATAGGAATGGCAATGGCGGAAGAGGGAGTTGTGTGGAAGATGGAGTTAGGATTTGGCTTAATGGATTAGGACTCGGTCGTTATGCTCCTGTGTTTGAAATACATGAGGTTGATGATGAAGTTTTGCCAATGTTGACACCGGAAGATCTCAAAGATATAGGGATTAAAAAATTAGGGATTTATGTTAAATTGGGAAGATGAAGATGAAGATTTAAAAAAAAATAAGTTTTAGGGATTTAGGATTTAGGGGTTTAGGGTTTTTAATATTTTTAAGGACTAAATTGGAATGTTTGGAAGGGTTTTGGGACACTTTACAATTTTATTTTGAGGATTTGGGACTAAAATGAATGAAGATGATGAAAAAGAGGGAGAATTAAGAATAATGGAATAAAAATGGGTCAAGGACCTAATTGTTCAACTCAAACTTTTTTTTTAGGGTTTAAGGTTTAGGGTTTGGAGTTTGGGGTTTTAGGATTTAAGATTTTAAATATTTTTAAGGACTAAATTGAAACGTTTGGAAGAGTTTTGGGACACTTTACAATTTTATTTTGAGGATTTGGGACTAAAATGAATGAAAATGATAAAAAAGAGGGGGAATTGAGAATAATAGAATAAAAATGGGTCAGGGACCGCAAAGTGCACTTTAAAAATGCTGATGTGTGGTATTTATCTGACGTGGCACAAATTTTTTTTTTTTTTTGAACATCACGGGATCTGACGTGGCTATAACGGGACACGTCAGCACATAACGGGACACATCAGCGTCTGTTATGGCCACGTCAGCTTTTTTGTAACGCTAATATGACAGAGGGACCAATTAGTTAGGCGTTTGCAAATTTCGGGGACCGGCTAGTACAATGCGTAAAATTCAAGGACCTATCTGTCACCGCCTCCAAAATTTAGGGACCGAAAAGTTAGTTTACTCAATAAAAATTAGACTTAGGGTGCGTTTGGATGCTCAGTTATAGTGTTTTTATCCTCCTTTATCTTCCAGTTCTCCTTTACTACCAGAGCTACAGTTACAAATGGTGTTTGTTTTACCTTTATCTCCACCTCCTTTATTTTCCTCCTTTATCATTCCTTTATCTCTCCTTTATCTTCTAAAATTACTAACATATCCCTACTCAACTACCTATAATTACCTACTTTTTACTATAAAATAATAAAATATTCAAAAGGCATATTTGTAAATTGCATATAAAAATATTTTTTTATTACCCTTACAACTTTTTCTCTCTTTCATCTTTTCTTACTATTTTTTTACTCACCTCTCTCTCTCTCTCTCTCTCTCTCATTTTATTTTAAAATACTCAAAATATTAGTTAAAAAGTTTACTAATAAAATAACTTCTTTTCATTTTTTATTGAACATTAAAAAATAACAGAAAAAATTATTTGAAATTGGTGAAAAAAAATTTTAAATTAAGATAGATATGTTATTATAAGTTAATGAAGATGAATCACGTTTTGGCCTAAAAAAAATAAAGATGGACGACGTGGGATAGTTTTTATTTGAATAATACATCATGAACGTGGGATGGGATGATACATGGACGTGGGATGGGTTTTTCTTTTGTATATATATTTTAAATTATTTTATTTTATGTATTATGATGTAATAATTTATTTTATACTATAATTTTAAATGACCGACTACCAGAAGACCCTTAGACATATAATATAGTGTAGATATATAATTTATATTAATTTACTTAAAAAATAATGCTAACTTAATAAGTCAATACTTGAGTCATCAAAATATATAGCTGAGGGACCAATATGGAACAAAAAATAACTGAGGGACCAATTTGGAACATGGAGCATAACTGAGGGACCAAAATAGGACTTTGGCCTATAATTTTTGATATATTCGTATTCCTTCCTCTATTTTTCAATTATTTAATAATATTTTTTAGAGTAAAAATTTAAAATAAAATTATTAAGTCCATGCTATTTACATTTTGATCAATGAGTTAAATATATAATCAAGACCCAAAAAATATAGGTTTGGGTCCCTCCTACAGTATATATATGGGTAATATTTTTTGTGGTTTAAAAATTTATGAACATATTTAAAAAACAGTAATGGGAAAAAATATATAATTCATTCCCCAAGACTTTACAATTTGGTCCTTCCTCCAGTATATATATAAGTAATATTTTTTGAAGTGTAAAAAATATACATATTGGTCGATCATTCTGTATATATATGGCTAATATTTTTTGTTCTGCAACTACTGAAGAAGAAAATTTAGAAAAATATATAATTCATACCCTAGAAAATATAAATTTTGGTCCCTTCTCTATTATATACATAGGTAATATTTTTTGTAGTATCAAAATTTTAAAATAAAATTAAAAGACAGTAAACAAGAAAAATATATAATCTAGTCCCTAAAAGTTTACAATTCAGTACTCAAAAATTACATTTTGGTCCCACATTCACACCTCCATCCTCCTTTACCTTACCACTCCAAAAATCTCATTTATTAACTTCCTCCTTTAGCACAAATTTCGAGGCAATCATTACTCATACCACTTTACTAACACCAAAACAAACAAAAAAACAACACTCCTTTATCCTCCTTTATTTTTACCATTTTTACCCCTATACAAATTTAAAATACCAATACTATTATTTCAACCCACCACAATCATTACATACCTTTTAAAATAATTTCACATCATAATTCCTCCTTTATCTCTCATTTTCCCAAACACAATTTACTAAAAACCTCCTTTATAACACAAATCCTTTACCTCACCTTTATTACCTCCCTCGTTCCTTTATCCTCCTTTACCTTAACTTTGCATCCAAACGCACCCTTAGGCCATTAAAAGATATCTAGCCACCAAATACCCGAACACGTTGGGTATCCCAAAGACCCAAATACTCGATCGAGTACCCATCACAAGCGGATTTGGCATTCGTTCCTGCACCTCGGCTGCATAATTTCAACTTTAATGAAAATCTTAATAATCTCAATTTATTAAGATTTTCATTAAAATAATATTTTTATTAGATTTTGGGTATTACACTTTGGTATCCTGTGGTTTCACCCTATTTCACTTTGGTATCATGTGGTTTGAAACTTGACACTTTGGTACCATGTGGTATTCTCTATTAACACTTTGGTACCCTTTGGAGCTATTTTGTAATTTTAACCATAACAAATTTTGCAAAAATTATATATTGACCCCAAAAAATTTTCAATAAATTACAAATAGGTCCCTGGATACATATTATCTAGGGACTAAAATGAAAACTTTAAAAATATTTTGGGGTCAATATGTAATTTTTAAAAAAAATTTTATGGTTAAAATTACAAAATAGCTCCAAGGGGTACCAAAGTGTTAATGGAGAATACCACAGGATACCAAAGTGTCAGGTTTCAAATCACAGGGTACCAAAGTGAAATAGAGTCAAATTACAGGATACCAAAATGTAATTTACCCTCAGATTTTTTATACCGAATCTAAATAATTCTTTCAATCCTATAGTCTTGTCACGTAACAAAAGCTATATAGCCTCACTGTTGTCAAGTAGGATGACATGATTTAAGCTGGAATATCTAATCATGTTTCCTCCTTTATATATTTATTTACTTCTTACTTTTAAATATCAAACAAAAATCATATTTAATCAATGGTTTGTGCAAAATTGCTAATTTTCTGCCTCAAAAGAGGGGTTTGTTTTGCCAATTTCCATCATTTTTACTTATTCAACCCCCAAGACTATACTTAAGATGAAAAATAAAATGAAAGACTACAAAAAGATTAGTATCTAGATATTGATCAGTGAAATTCATGAACACAAATTATCGTAAAAATTATCTATTACAGATCAATTTCATCAATAAAAATTGATTCTGTTATAGTGAGTTTTTTTTTTTAGGTTTTTCATAATCTCTTGATCCTGTTTCCGTCGTTAATCAAAAGAGTTTAAGGACTAAAATGAACAAAATTTAGTTTGAGGATCAAAATGAAATCGACTCCAAAGTTTGAGGAACAAAATAGAATAAAAAATAGCTTGAAGACCAAGTTGAAACTAACCTCATAGTTTGAGGACCAAAATGAAACAAAAAATAGTTTGAAGACCAAAATGAAAAAAAAAATAGTTTGAGGACCAAAATAAAATTAATTTCATAGTTTAAAGATCAAAACAGAACAAAAAATAACTTAAGGAGCAAAACAAAACTAACTCATAATTTTGAAGATCAAAATAACCATTTAACTTTAAAGATATTATAGAAGAAAAACAATTTTGGGTTACCCAAGCTCAAGCCCATGAGCTTAGGTAAATACTTGGCCCATTATATTGAGTATCATTTTGTTTGGGCTTGAATCTAGTCCCATACCCATTTACATAAAACGCTCATGGGCTTGAGCTCGAGTAGTCCAAGCCTGGCCCATGAGCAGGTCTAGACGACGGCGACGGTGGAAGACTATTATAAAAAGAATATGACCTTAATGCAAAAAGATAAAACTTTTGGGGGATGGAAATGATTTTTTTTCTTTATTTTAACGGAAAAAAGTGATTAGAAAATGCTTAGAGACTAACGATGGAATGTTTTGGAAAGTTGAGGGACCAAAACGGAACGAAAAAAAACTGAGGAGCCAAAACAGAACTTTGAGCAAACCTAAAGGACCAAAATAAGACTTTGGCCTAAATGAAATTTCATTTATTACTATGAAACTTTTCTTTTTTGTGTCAAAGTCCTTCTCTCGTACAAATGGGGAGTCAAACACATAAAAATTAATAGTTAGGGTCTTAAAATAGTATTTTAGCCAAGATTTTCGTCAAATTTTGGACAGAAATATACCTCAGGATCCTTTTTATTAACGGAACAAAACACAGGCTCTTATTTACTAATTTTTAAACCACATGGACACTTTCTGTATATGGGCCAAACTACAAGGAGTATATAAGATGGTGCATGAGATAACAACGCACCAAACACACCCTATAGATCAATATTTTCATGTGATAATTTTTTATAGTATATATCTTTAAATTAATTGTTCATACTTTTTTATAATTTTAAATATGAAATAATAATGATATAAGAAATAAAATAACAACAATGACATAATAGATAAATTTTTTTTAAAAAAAATCAATTTTAACTAATTATAAGTAATTCTATATCCCACATTTCTCTCCTTAATTTTCTCAAATATAGGTTACGGAATTCCTCTCCAATTTTAAATAATAACAAATTGATAATACTTTTCTATATAATTTCTGCATTTTCCATTTCATTCTATGATGAGCATGACGGAGAGAAGTTAATTTTTATATTAATTATAAAAGAACAAGTCTAAAATTTACCAACTTTTTCGTAACTATAAAAAATATGAATTTTAAAAAAAAAAACTGACATATAATTTTTTTTTAGTTTCTATATATTTTATAGTTTTATAATTTCAATTAAATATATTAATCAATTCCTCAATTTGTCATTCCAATACCTTTATGAATTCTTCAATATTCTTTTTGGTGGCCAATCTAATTCTACAATATTCACATCTCATTACTTTAAGTTTAAATTTCAATTTCAATATTATAAATATAGTAAAATGAATTGTTAATAATATTTTATGTAACTTTAAAATAGTTTAAATTTATAATAACTTTGAGACCTTGGTACTTGGTAGTTGGTAGTCACTTTTCTTAAATCAATAATTTAATCAAATATTATTGTTATATATTTTGAATTTTAATTAATTCTATAATGAAATTAAGTTGTAAACAAATAACTTCCTTCTTCATCAAAAAAAAAAAAAAAACTTCCTTCGTTTAAGCAGTAATTATTAATTTGATTTATCTTTCAACATGTTCCTCCATTTTCCATACCATATACTCCCTAAATTTCATCAACTCTCCCCTATATGTGGCTCATTATCATTGTTTATTAAATTTTAATTTATATCATGATAGCATTTTTATTAATTTTTTTATTATTTTAAAATAAAAAAATAAAGTAATTATATTTTTTATATAATTTTAATTTTACATTAAGTTAAAATTTTACATACATATATACTAGAGATGTCATTGGAACTAATGTTATTGGTAATGGCAATACTATCAAACACACGTGAAAATGTGCATTTTGATAATTCTCTCTAAAAAAAATTAGTTATTTAATATCTTTAAAAAAGTATAGGTCAAAATGGATATTTGGTCCCTTATATTTGGGGTAGATTGTGTTGGATATTATTATAACATAATAAAATAAATTTCAATTATTATCATTTAACTTAGAAACGGCTATCTCACGTCTCCACAATAAAAACTCATAATATTTTATTATGGGAGGAATATGAACGTTGAAGAATGAGTTATGGAAGCAATCGATGGATATTAAAACAAAGGGTAAATTATACTTTAGTACCATGTGGTTTGACTCTCTTAATATCATGTGCTCTAAAATGTGACACTTTGGTACCCTAGAGTTTCCACCATTACCCCTTTGGTACTCTAAACAATATTTTCGTTAGTTTTGGAGAGAATTTGGCACGTGATCTGTACGTGAACTAACTAAAACTCAATTTTGTCTAACATTTTACCACAACAAAGATCAAACGCATGCTTTTCGAAACCTAACTCTGAATTAGATGTTGAGAGAATTCAGAGCTAGGTTTTGAAAAGCATGGTTCAATTTTTGTTGTGGCAAAATGTTGAACAAAATTGAGTTTTGATGAGCTCACGTGCAAGTCACATGCCAATTCTTTCCAAAACTAACGGAAAAGTTGTTCAGGGTATCAAACGGGTAACCGTGGAGACCTTAGGGTACCAAAGTGTAATTTATCCTAAAAGAAATAAATGTTGTGTACTTTGGAGAGAAGCAATTGAAGGGATTTATAATAGGGCAAAACTTATGTAAAATTTTTTATATGTTTGTTATAAGGTTCCCCAATTAATATTTGACATGTGACAAAAATTTTATGCATGACTAATCATGGTAGAGAGAGAATATTAAACACAACTTTTTGATTGACCAATCATTTAAGAGAAAGAATGTAATTAAAACTTATGATTGGACAAACCTTTATGGCAAAAATATAAGGAAATTTATATAAAGTTTTTCCTTTATAATATCACAATTAATGAGCTTTTTGGTCCAACGTCTTTTTGTAAACTTTGTGTATATATATAACATGCACAGTGTATGATAGAAAAATGTGAGAGATCATTTATGAGTAGTAATGTAATACGAGGCATGTGATATACTAATTGTGAAAATTTGTAAGACACATATTTTACATATTTGGATAGAGAAAGAGTGTGAGACAAAGTCATGCCTATCACTTTAGTGCAAGAGTGATAGATCAAACAGGTGAGTACTGAGCTGTTGTATCATGGAGTTAACACGTATGTGTACTCACTGCACCGAGTGATATGACAGAATCAACTTGTGGGAGACGTGAATTACCTTAAAGAAAGCGAGATACCCGTGCCTCAACCTAGGACCACACATCTTTATTTACTAACAATTTTTTTGTGTTTTAGTTGTTTCTCTTATGTTCAGGTGACAACTCCAACAGATTGTAGTTTACCATTTTATCTTTTTTGTTGCAATTTTAGTTTCCAAACTTCTCTAGTGATTTTATAATTTTGAAGGAAACTGATGATCATCATCATGAAAATTTCAACTTACCAGCTAGCATAATTCCAAATCATGATGACAATGATGATGATTAAAAAACATTCGTGAATGAATTGAGTGGCTTTAAGAAGAAGAATGCTAAAATGACAAAGAATAAGAATAAGAGAAAGAAGCACTTAGAGTTTCAAGAAAATATTAATTATAATGAAGAGTTTGAAGTTTTCTTCACTGGCGCCGTCTGTGGGGAATTTCATACAAAGTCCTATTTAAATTTATATTGAATTGTTGATTTCTATTTATAGTTTTCTTCTCTGCACAAGAACTCGTAGGTTGAATCACGTAAATTTTCCCTTATTTATGTCTTTTTAACCTGTGTGTTCATCGAACCAGAAAGAAAAATGACATCCACTCCAGCTGATCAACAAACTCCGGGAGGCTCAGTGGCTCAATCCGTGCAGGATTCGATGCTTGCTCCTCCTCCTGGATTCCCTACCATTCAAGAAGCCCCTGCGCTGCCAAACCCAGCACCTGTGGGACAGATCACCATAACGGAAGAGGATAGGATTGCTGCACTCAAGGCTGACATGCGGATAGAGATGGAAGCACTGCGCAAAGACATCTGGGACATGGTTATGGGCAAAGGAAAGCGAGTTGCTGAAGATGCTAACCCGGAACCCGTACCTCCAGAAGGAAACCCAGGGAGCCAAGAACAGCAAGCACCCCTGAACTACCCTCCATCTGCTCAAGTGGTGGCTCCCAGTCTGCCTACCCAACCTACCCAGCAGCAGGCCTGGTCCGGCGCCTACGCCTACCCGCCTCAGGGTTACTATTATCCTCAGGGGTACTATCCTCAGTATTACCCTATATACGGCGTCTACGGAGGATCCAGTGGAACCTATCAGCCCGTGAGCGCCCAAGAATTGACGCCACCGACCAACCCGTTGGGACAAGCGAGAACGCCCCAACTGGCGGATGGAATCTTTGCTCCCCATGTGCAGGCTGTGGAACTTGACAAGAACTTCAAAATGCCCATGAAGTTAACGCCTTACACAGGCGAAAAAGACCCGGAAGACCACTTGCTCAGCTTCAAGGCTGCCATGAATATCTCCAATCTAGGAGATCCTCAGAGGTGCAAACTTTTCCCTATAACTCTGGAAGTAGCTCTGGATTGGTTCTCCAAACTCCCTGCAAGCTCAGTACACTGCTTCAGGGACTTGGAAGACATGCTTAAAAAACGGTTCGCCACCTGCAAGGTATATAAGCAGCCGATGGCGGTCTTGACCGACATCAGGCAGAACAAGGGAGAGTCGCTAAGGGATTACTTGGCAAAATTCAACAAGACATTGTTGAGCATCAAGGAGGTGGATGACAAAATCGCGGTGTACTCATTCCTTGCAGGAATTAGACCGGGCCACGCACATAAGGAACTCACCCACAGGGCTCCCAAATCTGTGGGTGAACTTCTCTCAATGGCTGAGGAATTCATAACGAAGGAAGACCTGGACAGAACCCAGCGCGATCGCTTCGCGAGGATAGAACCAGACACGAGAAAGCCGCATAACAAGAATTCAGAGAGAACTGGTGGGAGCTCAAGGGGAAGAGACCACCCCCGGCGTCCTCGATCCCCACCTAGGGGAAAACACACGGTCTATACAGTCCTTGCTGTATCCCAATCAGAGGTCTTTCGTGAGATCGCCAACACAGATCTCCTCCCAAGACTCCCAGACCGCCCCAGGAGGGTAGGACGAAATGTGGATACCAGTAAGTATTGCAGGTATCACAGAGCTGAAGGACACACAACTGACGAATGTATCGTCTTGAAGGACGAAATTGAGAACCTGATTAGACAGGGACGCCTCCCGTCAAGGTTCATAAAGAAGGATGGAAATAAGAGGGCTAGAGACGACAAGAACGCTCGGGATCAGAAGAAACCTAGGGGTGGGTGCGCTGATGACGATGAGAAGAAAGGAGATCGGCGCACACCGCCGAGAGATAACAGGCCAACCGGAATCATCCACATGATCTCGGGTGGCATAGAAAAAAGTGGCGCCAAGACCCCCCACAAAATAAGAAAGGTGAATCGGTCCATATTGAGAATAAATTACAAAGATGCCTCCACCGAAGAAAGATGGGTCGAACCCATAGTCTTCACTAACGACGAGTTGTGGGAGGTCAACCAAGACTATGATGACCCCATGGTAATCACGGCCCAGATCGGCAGCTTTACGGTGGAAAGGATCATGGTGGATCAGGGCTCTTCTGCAGACATTATGTACAAGCCATGCTTCGACCAGCTGGGCATTCCAATGTCGGACCTGAAAGAGCATTATGGAAGCCTCATAGGGTTCACAGTGGACCAGATTCCAGTCATTGGTAAGATTGACTTGCGACTCACCGTGGGGGAGTACCCAAGGGTGACAAGTAACACTGTGGAATTCTTAGTAGTGTAGGCGCCCTCGGCATACAACGTCCTCCTTGGGCGCCCCTCCTTGAACAAGATGAGAGCGGTAATATCCACTGCTCACCTGCGCATGAAATTCCCCACTCCACAGGGAGTAGGGCAAGTGAGAACAAACCAGAAGACAGCTAGACAGTGCTATGCGGTGAGTCTTGAGAAGACCAACGAGGAAGAGCGGAGAAGAAAGACAAGGGCCATCAAAGAAGATGAGAGCGCCCTTAAAGCGGCGGAGCCTGAAGGTCTGAATTGTGAGGTAGAAGACTTCAGAGATGAGGTCTCTGATCAGAGGCCAAAACCAGCGGGGGACTTAGAAGCTATACAGCTGGGAGAAGATAAGGAGAAAACCGTACAAGTTAATATGCTGTTACATGAGGCCGAAAAGGCCGAGCTCATCCAGCTCCTAAGGGAGTCCTCAGATGTCTTCGCCTGGTGTCCTGCAGACATGTCAGGGATTGACCCAAAGCTCATCTGCCACAGCCTCAACACTGATGGCAGGCAAGGAGTGATCCAACGTAAATGCCTTTTTGGCCATGAGCGCCAGATGGTGATCAAAGAAGAAGTAGGCAAGCTGTTAGCTGCAGGTTTCATCAGGGAAACCAAGTACCCTAAGTGGCTTTCCAACGTGGTGCTGGTCAAGAAAGCCAACGGCAAATGGAGGATGTGCGTGGATTTCACGGATCTAAATAAGGCTTGCTCGAAAGACCATTATCCACTGCATAACATCGACAAACTGGTGGATGGGACCTGTGGACACCAAACGATGAGTTTTCTGGATGCCTTCAGCGGCTACAACCAAATAAAGATGAATCCCGAGGACGCCGAGAAAACGGCTTTCATAACAGAACTGGGGACATACTGCTACACGGTGATGCCTTTCGGATTGAAGAATGCGGGCGCCACCAACCAAAGGATGATGGATCTCTTCTTCAGAGATTACATAGGAAAGAATTTGGAAGTCTATGTCGACGACATGGTGGTGAAGACCAAGGAAGGTGGAAAGCACACAGAGGATTTAAAAGAAATCTTCAACCAGCTGCGCAAGTACCAGATGAAGCTGAACCCCTCAAAATGCGCCTTCGGGGTCAATGGGGGGAAATTCCTCGGATTCATGCTGACTAACAGAGGGATCGAAGCGAACCCAGATCAGTGCAGAGCCATTCTAGAGATGAAGTCCCCAAAATCAGTCAAGGAAGTCCAACGCCTCAACGGCAGGCTGGCGGCTCTCCATAGGTTCCTGTCGAGGTAGAAGGCGCCTAGCGCCTCCTCGGCAATAAAGCTTTACAGCTTCTGTCTTATTTCGAGTTTTGTTTTGAGTCTTATTTCAGTCATGTCATGTTTTTAGTTTCTATCCTTGTCAAAATTTTTATTTGCTGCCATGTAAGCCGTCTTTCGACGCATACCTTTTATCAATAAAACGAGTATTACTCATTGATGGCTCTCTTTACATTCAGGTCTGCTGACAGATGCTTACCCTTTTTTCAAACACTAAAAGCAAAAAAAAATTTGAATGGACCAAGGAGTGCGAGGAAGCCTTCCAGAAGTTGAAAGCATATCTGGCGTCACCGCCAATTTTGGTAATCCCAGTCAAGGATAAACCAATCTATGTCTACTTGGCGTCCACGGATGACGCAGTCAGTTCAGCTTTGGTACTAGAGGATGGGGAAGAACAGATTCCCATCTACTTCACTAGCAAAACGCTCACGGGAGCTGAAAAGCGGTATCACCGCCTGGAAAAATTGACGTTCTCGCTGCTTCACTCAACTAGGAAGCTGAGACATTACTACCAGCAGTTCCAAATAATCGTCAGAACGGATAGACCCATCAAGCAGATGATAGAGCAGCCGGACATTGCGGGAAGGATGTCAGTTTGATCTGTGGAAATCTCAGAATATGGGATAGCTTACGAGCCGAGAAGGGCCATCAAGGGACAGGCCTTGGCAGATTTCTTAGCAGAAATGACTGGCCCTGACAATGCCCAAAGTTGGACATGGAGCGTGCACATCGATGGCGCCGCGTCAAACTCCCAGCGCGGAGCAGGGATAGTGATGCGAGCCCCGGATGGCTCCATCATCGAGCAATGAATCGAGATTGAGTGTCCAGTCACCAACAACCAGGCGGAATATGAGGCGTTGATAGCTGCTTTGAAGTTGGCAGCCAACATCGGCGCCAAAAAATTGGAGATCTTCGCAGACTCCCAACTGGTGGTACGACAGATGAATGGGGAATACGAAACCAAAGACCCGACTATGGTCCAATACGCCGAAAAGGCAAAGAAGATCATCGAAGGCTCTGGGATTGAGGCCACTCTTAAGCACATCTCACGAAGCGAGAATGCCCGAGCATAGGGGTGTTCAAAAGTCGGTTTGGATCGGTTTGGATAATTTTTTCCAACCGAACCGAACAGATTGGATGACAACCAAAGTCATCCAATCAATCCAGTCATTTTGAGTCATCCAAACCAATCCAAACCGACTTCAATCGGTTTGGATTGGATCGGTTAATCGGTTCCTGTATAAAAAATCTGAAAACTTCATAAAAACTCAAAAAAATTCAGAATCAATGCATATTAATCCCTAATTTTATAACAAAATCAATATACCACCTAAAATGTCATTGTCTCAGCCAGCAAACTTTTTTGTTTGATAAAAAAGTGCTAGATTCATCACTAAAACAAGTCAAATTACATAATTACATAACAAAACAAGTCAAATTACATAATAATCAGATTCATTACAGTGCAGAAAACATAAAATTTGGCAGCAAATGAACAGCACCAAGAACAACAACAGCATCAAGTAAGAACAACAAGATTAGCACCAAGAACAACAAGAATAACAGTAAAAAAACACAAAAACAGCAACAACATCTTGATGTCTCCCTCAATATATTCATAAAATTCATAAAATGTAAACTTCCTTGAAATCAGTAAGTCTGTTTCATCATATATTAATAAGATCTCACAGAAAAAAGTTGAATGTTGAAATCACAACAGGAAGGCAGAGGATAAATTATAAACTCAGAAATCATTGATGCTCATGCTCCTATATATTTCTCTGCTGTACAAGAAAAATTATATGTCTATTAGCTTTTATATCCAAAGCAGTTGTCACATACATACAGAACAGCGGCGGACGAGCACGACGGCCGAGCATGGCGAATGAGCACGGCGACGAGCAACAGCAGCGACGAGAACGAAGCAACACAACGAACAGCAACAGCGACAACGAGCAGTGAGACCGGCGACGAGCAGAACCGCGAGCAACAACAGCGACAAATAGCGGAGACGAGGAGAACGACTGGCAACGACGACGACGACGGAGACTGAGTGAATGAGGGACGAATTTGTTGAATGTTGAGGATGGAGAGAGGCGCTAGGGTTTTCGCATGTTGGAGAAGGAATAGAGGATGGAGAAATGAGTCAATGACCGTGCGGCTAGGTTTCATTTTTTGAAGATGTGGTATGAGTCATTAAAGGGGTAGATGTAATCTTTGGTTCGGTTGGTTCGGTTGGTTCGGTCGGTTTTGCATGTTAAAAAAAAACCGAACCGAACCAATCGGTTTTTATAAATTCAATCCAATACAACCGATTATATAATCGGTTTTGGTCGGTTTTGATTGGATCGGTTTGGATCGGATCGGTTGGGTTTGGATTGGTTTGGATCTGAACACCCCTACCCGAGCAGATGAACTCGCCAAACTGGCGTCTAAACCGAACAAAGGAGGCAGGGACTCCATCATCAAAAAAACTCTTAGGGAGCCCTCGATACTAGAGCATGACATTCTTCCCACGGAAGAAGTTGTCGACTGGAGGACGCCGATATTCAAATATCTAGACACGGGCGCCCTCCCTTCGGACAAAAGTGAGGCGAGAAAGGTCACAAGAAGATCTGGCAGATACTTCATCAGACAAGGGGCCTTATACAAGAAGAACTTCAGTCACCCTGGAGCCATGTGCATAGCAGGGGAGGAGGTCACCAGAGTGTTGACTGAAGTCCACAAAGGGTTGTGTGCAAGCCACCAAGGCCCAATGGCGATGCGGAGAAAGATCCAAAGAGCAGTCTACTACTGGCCCACACTCCTGCAAGACGCGGAAGGCGTCGTCCGCTCATGCGAGAAATGCCAGAAGTACGCCAACATGATCCATTCACACACAGCCCCCATGAACGCCATCACTTCCCCGTGGCCGTTCGACCTATGGGGAATCGACATCGCGGGACCATTCCCGATGGCTACCTATCAGAGAAGGTTTCTTATAGTTGTTGTGGACTACTTTACGAAGTGGGTGGAAGCTAAAGCTGTGGCGTCCATAACCTCGGAAGCCATGGAAAAATTCCTATGGCAGAATATCATCACCAGGTTTGGCGTCCCAAATACACTGATATCTGACAATAGCGCCCAATTCACGAGCAAAAAATTCCAAGACTTTTGCAAAGCTTGGAAGATTCACCACAAAACCACTTCGGTGGAACATCCTGCCACAAATGGCCAAGTCGAATTGGCCAACAGGATTATCATACAAGGAATCAAGAAAAGACTGGAGTCAGCTAAGGGAAGATGGGTTGATGAGCTCCCCTCAGTGTTATGGTCATTCAGGACCACATAACAAACAGCCACGAAGGAAACCCCTTTGCCTTAGCATACGGGCATGAAGCAGTGATACCTGCTAAAGTGAACGTCCCGACTGAGAGGATAATCAACTATCCGGGTACCAATGACGCCAACTCCAGGCTCCAAGCGCTGGATAGCTTGGAGGAAAGGAGAGAAGTTGCAGCCATCAGGCAGGCAGCCTACAATCAAATGGTTAAGAAGTATCATGATTCCAAAATCAAGCCCAGAACCCTTAAAGTAGGGGACTTAGTGCTCAGAACCGTAGAGAAGAACAGGAAGGACCCTAGGCATGGAAAGCTAGGGCCGAACTGGGAGGGTCCCTACAGGGTCGTGGAAGCCCTGCCTGGGAACGCCTTCAGACTGGAAACCCCCGAAGGCAGGCCGCTTCCAAACACCTGGAACATGGCGAAACTTAAGTTTTATTTCCCCTAATGAGTAAGTCTTGTATTAGTTAAAATGATAATCAAACAAGGCCTCTGCGCCAGTTGTATTGCGATTTTATATCAATGAAATCCATTTCCTTTTTCTTTTCAACACCAAGTGTTGATAGTATTAGCGCTGCTCGAGGGGACGCCCTCGGAACAGCAGCAAAAAGGCCCTCGAAGGAGCCTTGTGAGTATGGCACTCACCAACCATGCGGACCGTCCCTCCCATGGATGACTAGTCAAAATTTAGTGTATGATACGCAAAACGCTCGAAGCGTGCCCATCGCGAGGCAGCACCTTAGTGTGCAAATAATACGGCAATCGAATCATGGGAAACGCAAGTCAAGTATGAAATATAACGCGAGGAATAAAGAAAATAAATTCAAGCACTGGTAAAAACATAGCATATGAATTAAGGGCGCCTACGCCCGAATATTTTGCAACATGGCACAAAGGCCATGCAAAAGTCAAGTCAAAAATGGCGTTAAAGCCATAAATAAGCCGAGTACAATTGGATAAAGGGCACGCAGGCCCAAAAAGAGAAACAAACAAAGGCGCGCAGGCCTAGACAGCAGCATGAGGATCCTCGGTTGTGGTGTTGCTTGGGGCTCCCTCGGCGCTCTCACTGGTAGGGGCGCTCACGTCTGCAGCTTGAACTGCAGCGCCATTTGCAACAGCGTTATCATCGGCTCGGGGTTGACCGCCGTCAGCAAGGGGCGCCATGGCACCTTGAATTGCCTCCCTAGGGAGAGGAACCACTTCATTGGGGAACCATGGGAAATCGTCATCGCCGCCGGACTCGTACCCCGTCTGTGCATAGTTCTCAGGCATGCGGGGCATCTTCAGTGCGAGGTCGTCGTCGATGGGGTCCCGGATGAGCCTTCCCACCATGATCTTGTTCGGGCAGATCTTCGTGGTGTCAAGGCTGGGGTTGCGGAGCCTCAGTTGCGTAATGGCGTTCCTGAACCCCATGTAATTGTAGCGGGAACCCCTCCATTTCACCTGCCTCAGGGCCAGGTCCCTAAAAGCATTAAAGTGCTCCTTCTCTCACTGCACATCGGCTTCCAAGGTGGCCACTTTCTCATTAAGTTGGTTAATGAGATTCGTAGCTTCCTGCAGCTGTTGGCCCCTCCGCTCGTAGCAACCCGTGAGGGACTCCTGAGAGGCCTTTGTCACGTTGAGCTCATCCTTCAGCTCAATGATAGCTTGACGCATTTTCCTGGCGTCCTCACGTACAGTGTCCCTCTCGGAGATAAGGTCCTTTCGAGAGACGCTGTTGGCTAACACCCGCAGCCCGGCAGCCAGCAGGAATCTGGCGGTTTCTTCAGCGAGATCTTGTGCGTTCTCTGTGGACGCTCGAGCCAGGTCGTCCCGCTTCACCGTAGCCGCTTCGGATAAGCAGTTGGAGAGGATCTCCAGGGCGTTGAATCCACCAGCTTCTGGGGTCGCTGGGATGAGAGGAACCTCAACAGTTGGGCGCTGGCGTTTTCTCGCCAAAGCCTCCCCGTCTTTGGTGGCTGCAATAGTTTCTTTCCTCTTAGAGGGATTGGTGGGAGGACGCGATGCCGCCGATGGTTCACAGATGGTAATGCCCCCCAGCTTCTTTGGGGCAGCAGCGGCAGCGGCGGATGACTTTTTTGAGGTGGCTACCACCTTTTCCTTCCCCTTATCAGCACAGGGGGCGCTTGCTCCCGATGACATCGGCCAGAGACGCCTCGAGCACTACAACAAAGCAAAACAAGTGTCAGAATGCAGCACAATAAAAGAAGGTCTTATACAAAAAGTGAAGGAAACATACAACGCTTTGGGTCAAAGAGGTCTGTGGTGATCAACCGCAAGGCCCCCAGGCACTCATCCACAGTTAAATCTTTCCAGTTATACTCAAAGGGGCCTAGCCGTGGTCTCCTCCAGGACAGGGGGAACATGGCGCGCTCGTCCGACGCACGAACCCAGAAAGGGCGTCTAGATTCAGACCCCTCGATATGGAAGAATTTGTACTGCCATTCCTTGGGATTGCTGACAGCATGAGTAAGAATTTGGGGGCGCCCTGGGCGTCGGTAGTAGGAAATGAAGCTGTTATCCACCCAGCGTGGATAGAAGAAATAGAGAAACAATCGTGCGGTTGCACGAACGCCGTCCCTCCTACATTTGGCGACAAAGCCAAGGGGGATGCGCCAGCCGTTGGCGCTTATCTGTATCGGGGCGATGTTCATAATGGCAAGGAGATCCATGACCGCCGGATTGAAGGGCATTTCGATGTCACAACCCCTGAGAACCTGCTCGCAGATCAGGAAACCCTTTCCGTCAATATAGAACATGTCAGGGGAGTCCTTCAGATGACTAAGTGTCGAGATCCTGCAACCCGAGGACCGTCGACGGGGCGACGACGCTATTAGTTCTTCGTCGAGGTCCTTGAGAAGCTCTACATCATGGAGCCAGGAGTAATACTCTTTTACGGTGTCGTTTGTAAGGTCCAGATGCCCTTGCTATACTTTCTCGTTGGGCCTCTGACGATGCCAGTCAACCACAGGGCGTGCGTTCCTCATCATTTCAGCCCTATCAGGGCCGCATGGCATGGTCTCAATAGCGCCCTTGAGCCAGGGGACGTTGGCTAACTTCTTGTTGGAGCAGAGGAACCACTCGGGGTGAGCCTGAAAGTCGACTTCCTCGCCACAAATTGTTTGTTGAGGGTTTCCATCCCCTATGGACGCCCACATCGAGGCAGAGGCGCTGCCAGAGGCTTCGAGGGTAGAACACTCCTCATCCATCGACGCCGCATCCGGAGACAACATCTCACGGATTTCTGTGGATGTGGATGAAGAGGAGGAAGAAGAGTCCACGGCGTCACCACCCCTCCTGTCCATGGGAGAAGCAAACCTCGTCGGCGCTGACGATTCGGGCGCTGACTACCCAGGAGCCACCTTGTTTCCAGCAGCTGAGGAAACAGGACCATTACAACACATTTCTCGGAGAACGCACCTCCATCCACCAGCAAAAAAGGGGGGGACGCCCTCGGAAGGTTGTGGTTGATCACCAGACCCAAACTAAAGTGCAGAAAGGGTAAAAAATGAAAAAGAAGAAGAGGAACTAGGAAACTTACATGAGTCGAAATCCATAAGTGCTGGTGGATTGGAAGGGATTCCTGAAGAAAAAACTGGTGAATCTTGAAGAGCACTGCGAAGAACATGAAGAACACGAAGAACACAATGCATAAGCGTCAACCAAAAAACCCAAAAATCAGACAAGGAATAGCAAGAGATAATGCCGAATCACTCACCAGACAACGGCGAACACAGTTGCCGGAGTAGAGCGAGCAGCAGCGAACGGCGGAGTAGTTGGAAAAAGGAGGCAAACCGAGTTCAAGAACTTGGAAACGCAGAGAAAACAAGGAGGAAGAAGGAAGTTCAAAATGCGAAATGTCGAAGTGAGGGGGGAGAGAGGAGAAATGGCGGTTTTTGGAAAAACTTTCAGGAAAATCGAAGCGTTGCATTAAATGCACCCCCGTCGGTCCACGTTTTGCCATCGTGGCGAGGGATTAGGCTAATCGCGCGGTGACACGTGGCCATGATGGGCCTGACACACAGACTTGAAGCGACAACGAAACGTCAGCAAAGAAGTTGAAAAGGCAGGGATATGTGGCGCCAATACCGGAAACGCCCCATCGACTAAAGCATAAAATGTGCCGCTGATACCGAAAACGCCCCATCAACCAAAGCATGAAATGTGGCGCTGACACCTGGAACGACCCATCAACCTAAAGCATGAGGAATACTCGTGGTCTGTAAAGGGCGTCCAAGGCGTCAACGCCAAAAAATAGCAAAGAAGGGTAATAGTCAGAATCGATAACGCCCTGGATGGGGACTCCACTGATGGGGACAGAGCTTCACTCCTTTTGTTGGGACTAGTGATAATAGGCCCAATAATCAGGAGGCCCAAAAGGCTCAAACCAGTAGCGTGCAAGCCCAGCAAAGGAGTCACTCAGGCGTGAACGCCTCATGCTCCTTCATCAATTGAGGGCGCCAACAAGAAGGCGTCCACGTGGAAGCGGATAAGGAAACATTGCCTGATCAGTCAAGAATCATTCAAAGATCAATCAGGATCCCCCTGATTGATTCCCTCATTAATGGCGCCTTGCCCGCTAAGGCATCCTCGCAAGAAAGGAATGTACGTGGGAGCCAAGGATCATAATCAGATCAGCTGAAGATCACAATCAGATCAGCCAAATCGGCTGAGATCGCAATCAGCCATTCAAGCATTTATGGTAAGATCTCATCAGATCACCCTCAACCAGTATAAAAGGGAAGCCCTTCACACTGGACAAAGGGACGCACTCTATCCATTCTATTGAGATTATTGTGCTCAACCCCTTACTAACTTAAGCATCGGAGGTGAATCGCAGGGCCACCCCTGTTTGTTCATTGACTTGCAGGCGACTTCCGACCCAGAGTTGCGTCATCGAACCAGGTAATGCCCCACGGCCAAAACCAGGTTCATCAGTCATGCCTATCACTTTAGTGCAAGAGTGATAGATCAAACAGGTGAGTACTGAGCTGTTGTATCATGGAGTTAAGACGTATGTGTACTCACTGCACCGAGTGATATGGCAGAATCAACTTGTGGGAGACGTGAATTACCTTAAAGAAAGCGAGATACCCGTGCCTCAACCCAGGACCACTCATCTTTATTTACTAACAATTTTTTTGTGTTTTAGTTGTTTCTCTTATGTTCAGGTGGCAACTCCAACAGATTGTAGTTTACCATTTTATCTTTTTTGTTGCAATTTTAGTTTCCAAACTTCTCTAGTGATTTTATAACTTTGAAGGAAACTGATGATCATCATCATGAAAATTTCAACTTACCAGCTAGCATAATTCCAAATCATGATGACAATGATGATGATTAAAAAACATTCGTGAATGAATTGAGTGGCTTTAAGAAGAAGAATGCTAAAATGACAAAGAATAAGAATAAGAGAAAGAAGCACTTAGAGTTTCAAGAAAATATTAATTATAATGAAGAGTTTGAAGCCAAAGGGAATATTATTATTATTAGTCAAAATACTTATGCTTCAAATAATGCAAAGCGAAGGTGCATGCATTGTGAAACGAAAGAGGTGTCCCAATAGAGAAATGGGCCTATATGACCTAATACACTATACATTGAATCTTAATGGTTTCTAAGCTTATCTGATGTCTCCTGCCATTCTAATTACCATTATATGATATCCAAAATGCGATGTTTGAACACTTAGTTAGAACATTTACAAATTATACGTTTTTGTTAATTTATTTTCAATCCGTTGTCTTTTGTCTACCTACTATATATATACATAGTGACTAGCTAAACATATGGTTCTTTTTCCCACATAATTGAATGCAGAATGTGTTAAAATTAATTAGTTTCATATATATATATATATGAGAGATGTCACTGAAACTAATGTTAGTGGTAATGTCAATACTATCAAAAATTTCGATAATTCTCTCTCAAAAATTTGATTATTTAATATTTTTTAAAAAAGTATATCAAAATGCATGTTTTGTCCCTTTGGGATAGATTGTAGTTTAGCACTATCTTTTTTATTGCTATTTTGGTACATTCTTCAAAATTTTTACTCTTTGGTTCATGTTATTGGATTGATTATATCTCTCTCAATTAAAGTTCGAATTTGACAAGTATATCTCTCTCTTAACTATTTAATCTATATCCTTATATAAAAAAAAGTATTCAATCTATATCTTTATAATATATTAAAGTATGACTATTGTTCACCATGGAACAAGTGTCCTATTTATATAATAAAATTTTTAAAATGTTAAAATATTATTATTTCTTCACATTTTGACAAGTATCTGTCTATACAATCTAATTTTAAATATTAAAATTTTCCTATAATAAAATTTTTAATATTAAAATTTTGAAATATATTAAACTTACAAAATTTAAACTTTTAAAAAATAAACATCAATATTAAATTTCATTAAAAATTTCAATTAAATAACTATAAATTTAAAATTAAATAATTTAGATATTGAACTTATAAAATTAAAGTTTCAAAGAAAAATATTTAGAAACTTAAAATTAGATATGAAAATCAAAATATAATTTAATTTATAATTCAAATTCATTCATTAAATATACTAAAATAGGGTTATTGCTCATGTTGCGACAATTGTCCTATCTATATAATATAATTTTTTAAATATTAAAATATTTTTATTCACATTGAGACAAGTATCCCTCTCTATATAATCTAATTTTAAATATTAAAATTTCTCTATAATGAAATTTCAAATATTAAAATTTAGAAATATGTTAAAATTAAAAAAATTAAACTTTAAAAAATAGACATTAATATTAAATTTGATGAAAAAGTTTAATATGATAACTATAAATCTAAAAATAGATATTATAGATATTGAACTTATAACATTATAGTTTCAAAAAAATATATTTACAAATTTAAAATTAGATATTTAAATCAAACTATAATTTAATTTATAATTTATTATATATAGGGAAATTCTAAGATGCAAAGTGGGGTATGCATACAATTGCGATGTGGTATAATCAGTGTTGTCAGAACCGGACTGAACCGGACGGTCTGACCGGTTCAACCGCCAACCTAATACAACAGCGAGTGGGTTCAACCAAAATAATCGAACTGGCATTTGGACCAGATTGGACCGAAAATAACCGGCCGAAAACCGGCGAACCGAGTCCAACCGCCCAAAAAACTGGTGGTTCAACCAATTTTTTTTTTAATTTTTTTTACAATAAAAAAGATTGATTAAAAATTATAAGAAGGCAAGATGGAGACCCTCATTCATCTTTCATTTGTTCTTTTAATATTTAGAATAAAATAAATTACTAATTATATTAAAAATAATTATTTTTATCATTATAGAGGATTTATATTTAATATATTAAAAATAATTATTTATTGCATCATCCGGTCCGACCGATGGTTCCACTGATTTGACCAATCAAACCGTGAACCGAACACTAGTCCGAGTCTTTGTCCGGTTCGGTTTTGACAACACTGGGTATAATTTCCTTTTTTAAGTAATTTAATGCTAAAAAATAATAATAAAAAAGGATAACTCTTTTAACTAATCAAAAATGTATGGAGCCACATCAGTAATTGCATACAATGCTTATTTTGCATCATAGACTAACTCTTATATATATACATGAAATAGATATTATATATAACAAATAAATAATAAATGAAGTTAAAAAAATTTATTTATGTTTAAAAAATTAAACTAAGATATTTTTGTTATACTTTATATTTTATTCTATTATAATATATATATATATATATTGGAGATTAGTACATTTCCAACACATATTATAATAAATAAATAAATATAAATAAAAAAAATTTGAGATAATTAAGTAGAAAATAGCTGTATTTTGTTTTTTTTTTTTGGCCTGAATAACCATATTTTGTTATGAAAGGCTTTGTTGCACTATTATTTGATTGGACAAACTGACAGAGTTTGGCTCTTTTATTCAAGAATATGGGTGAGCAAAACCGATTCCATCCAATTCCAATTGATCCGAACCAATCCAAACAAAAAAAATAATCAAAACTAATTTAAAATTGGATTGTTTGGATGAGAAATATGAGAACCAATCAAGTTTGGATCGATTTTTTAAAAATTGATGGTCAACCGAACCACCCGAAAAAATCGAAGCTATATACTTCTATAAATAAAATGAACCCTACCAATCTATCTTATTCAGTTAACCTCTAATTAATTATGCGCCCTTCTCATTCTCCTATTTCACTCTCATACCTAGTGTCTCTCTCTCTCTCATTCATCTCTTTCAATCTCTGATTTCCATAGACTCACACTCACAATTTTACTCTCATACTCTAGCTGTTGCTGACTCTCTCAGGCTTTCGTTCTCTTTCGTTCCACCACCCATGACCCTAGACAAGCTGAGCCGAACCAATGCTCACCCCAATCAAAAAAATATTCTTCGGTCAAAAATATAAATGGGCCAACAGATCTATTAATATCCTTCTAAATTGGGTTGGGCCTATTGGAGTTCAAATCAAATTCATTGCAGGTGGGAAAACCCCTCAACAAAAACTGGGAGGAATCCATTGCCACCTCATCAGTTTTCACTCCTCACCCTCTTCACTTTCACTCACTTCTCTCTCTTCAACCCTTCCAACACAGCCATGGACAACGACGGTCGAAAATGCCCACCACTGACGTCGCAACCCTCGCCGGCCAACCAGCCTAATATGTATATATATATATATACTAGAGGCTTTGCGTGCCCGTTATGTATGTAAAATAAATGAGGGATTAAATCGTTAACTCAGTAAAAAAGAAGGGATCAAATAATAATTTTTCTCTTATTATTAATTTTGTACTATAGTTTTAAAATATGGACGACGAAAAAAAGGTAGAACCATATAATCTATACTATATTATATGTGTGAGGAGTGTTTTGGTTGGTTAAAATTAATTTCATTTTGAAATATTAAAAGAGGAAAAAAATATAGATAATGGGAGAGAGAAAGTATTAAATGAGATTTAAGAAAGTGAAAACTTATTATTTGGTCTTTTAATTTTCACACTTATAACAATTTAGTCATTGAATAATAAAAATATATTATTTAATCACTGAATAACTACAAATGCCAAATCAAACGTTACATACATATTTCCGTGCCCGTTAGGGCACGGAGAGCCTCTAGTATAAGATATGTATGTATCAACTTATTAAAAGTAACCATACATATCAAAAACTAGCTAGTTATTCAAAGTTCATGAGATAGTTGATTGATCAATTTAAGCCACGTGTTAACACAGAAAAATAAGATCACATGAAACCGGAAATGTTTAAGCCACTTTTAAATATTTACGTTATCAATTATTTATACTAAACATCCAAAACAATTTTACTGTAAAAAATCAATCCTATATATTTTTTTAAAAAATAAATATAAAAAGTGACGGTAATCTAAGTACTAAAATCCTATTGAATATTTACAAAAAAAAAAAAGTCATGTTAAATCGGATACTAACATCTGATCAGAATATATTTATTCCTGAAAAATAAGAAAGAATATCAATTATTTTTTAAAGTTTTTTTAGAGTAGTTCTTTTTTAATAGTTTTAATATATATATATATATATATATATCAAAATCTATACACATTTCCCATAAATTAGTTTCTCGAGGGTTATATTAGGCCACATTTATATATATTAAACATTATTTCCTATATAATAATTATATACTAAGAGAATCCAAAAATCGTTGTGTTTTGAGCCTTTTGGGCTTTGCAACTTTATCCACCTTTTGACCACCTATACTCATTAATTCATTAAAAACAAATCTTCTCTCTTCTTTCTCGTTGTGGCTTCATCCACAATTTTTAAAGGCCAAAGTGCGAATTTGGTCCTATAACTTTGCTCCAGTTCCCAAATCAGTCCTATAACTTTTTTTGTCTCGAATTTGATCCTATAACTTTGATCCAGTTCCCAAATCAGTCCTATAACTTTTTTTATCTCGAATTTGGTCCTGTATCTTTGCTCTACGTCCCAAATCAGTCTTATATCTTTTTTTATCTCAGTTTTGGTCCCATATGTTTTGAAAAGCTCCCACCATTAGTCCTCCTTCTATTTTAAATTACATTTTAGTCCTGAAAACTTCAAGTTCCTTTCTAGTCCCTGACTATCAAAATGAAAGTGAAAGAGCATCCCTGAAGATTCTCCAACCTTACATCTCAGTCCCTAATCCATGAATTCTTCATGAAATGGAATAGAAATGCAAAAACAACACAAATTAAAGAAAATGACAGAGGGACCAAAACTAAAAACGGAGAAAATTTAAAACCCACCAGAAAACGTACGAAAATCGCCGAGAAACTCAAAAACTCATCCAAATACCCCAATTCTCATTGAAATCTCACTCAAATAATCGCCCTCAAATGCTTTAAGAAAGAATTTTTGAAAATCCAAACTTTTGAGGAGGGATGTGATAGAAAATTCCCTTACATTTGGTGATTCTGAGAGAGAAGTTCTTAAATCCCTTACATTTTTTCTATCACCTCCCTCCTCAAAAGTTTGAATTTTCGACAATTCTTTCTTAAAACATTTGAGGGCGATTATTTGAGTGAGATTTCAGTGAGGATTGGAGTTTTTGGATGAGTTCTTTAGTTTCTCGACGATTTCCGTACGTTTTCCGGCAATGTTGGGCCATTTTTCGGTGGGTTTTAAATTTTCTGCGTTTTCAGTTTTGGTCCCTCTGTCATTTGCTTTAGTTTGTGTTGTTTTTGCATTTCTATTCCATTTCATGAAGAATTCATGGATTA
>QANZ01007281.1:2193-17733 GCA_003254925.1 Chamaecrista fasciculata
AAAATAAATTAGTTATAACTTCCTAAGAGTTAGTTAGTTATTTTTGATTTATTAAATTCAACAAGATAATTGGAGGGGATAGGCGCATGGCTTGGAGAGATATTTGGGAAGATTTGATCTTCCAAATTGATTCTCCAAGATTGCATTTTGATTCCAATTTTAATATTAAGGTAATATTTTAAATTGGAAATCAAGTCCTAAAATTGTGATATTAAGATATCATAATATTATGGTTTGATAATTATATAATTTTAGGGTTTCCTAAAATTATAATTATCAAAGTCCCCAAACCCTATAAATAGGCAAGCCATAAGTCGACTTATATATGCCTAATCTAGAGAGAGAAAATTTCGATTTTACTCTAGCCTAGAGAGAGAAAATTCACAACTTGAGAATTGGATTCTTGAGAGTGAAATCCAAAAGGTGAGAGCCTTATGCACATAGAGTGAAAGTCGACTTAGCCTAACTTTTCACAAAGGAGAAACTCGATTTTGCCTTTGGTGAGGAGAGAGAGAGAAAATCGCATCCTAGCTTTCCTAGAGAGAGAAAGTGGCGCACAATATTAAGAGTTAATATTGTGTGACAAGGTTGTGTGGGATCAAGAAGAGTTCTTGATCAAGGCGCCAAAGAGTTCTTGATAATTCAAGAAGAGTTCTTGAATTCAAAAGAACACCCGTAGATAAAGGTTCCGGATTCACTTGAGAAGTGGAGGAGGCTAGCACCTAGGCATCTCCAAACTGTTCGTGTGGATTACCGGCGGAGGAAGGACGCGTCACATGGACTTCTTGGAAACGCCTCGTTCAACTAAACGATTGAAACTCGTGAGGTATACCACTTAACCAAAAGTTTTAAATTCAGCTAGCGGATCCGTTCGGGAATTCTTGGACCTGGGCGTTTAAAGTTTTTTTTTTAATTTACAGTTTTTCATGCTTCCGCTGCCTTAGGCGCGCTTGAATTCCCAACACCTAACTCTTAAGAAGTCATAACCAACTTATTAATTCCCTAACAATATTGAATTAAAATATTACCCTAATATCTTAATTCAAAATTTGAATCTTGAAATCAAAATCAAATCTTGAATTCAAATTCAAACCTTGATTTTAATTAACAAAACATTTTCATTAATTAAAAACAAGAAGTATGAGGCGCCACCATCATGCCTTGTTATCCAAATATTGGAGAATTTAATAAATCAATAATCCCCTAACTTTTAGGAAGCTTATTTAATTTATTATTCCCTAATATTTTAAACAAGAATTTAATTGTAAATAGATTAATCAAATTAACTATTTAACAATTAATATATTTAAACTTGTCTAACAAATTTAAATATCATAAATGTAGATATTATTTAAGATAAGACTTCATGTCCTAAGACATTCAACTTTGTCTTAAATCGTGTCACTAAAGTGACTCACGAATTAACCCTAATTCGTGTCCCATTGCAGTGTCTTGATCCTGCTCGTGTGTGACCCAGCAGACCTCACGTGAAGTTGGCAACAAGCCATCTCTATGACTCACAAGTCGAGAGCGGACTCTAGCAAGCCATCACGACTACGCAAAACACGTGAGTTATCGTTTTAACAAAACTGATTTAACCTTAGTACCACCTAGTCATAATCCCTATTGTCACATGATATTTTGGTAATGGATAAGGCATGGGAAAATCATCCTTATTCCAAACCACAACTTTCTCGATTCCTTGAGTTAGTCCCATTTCCCTGTGTTGCCACACATTCCTTGGACAGACTCATCGAGGGGCCCAGTTAAATATCTTTCATCTTAATGAGGGACAAAATTCCTTCTTGGTCAACCACATTCCTCAGCACGGTAAACAACCAAACCCGTACCTAGCCTGTATGGCTACCCTGTTACGGGAAACGTTGGACTAGGCCAAAGTTCGACATCTACAACGCCGGAATAGTCAAGACCTCAAGTCTAAGGGCATCGTGACAGGTGTACAGGAGAGACTAGCTTATGATTAAACCCATGCAGGACTCTCCGGGTCGGTCCAGCAACTTGTAACCCCTTACATAATTGCACCATGACTCTCGTAAAGCATCTCATGCGTGTATCTCCATACACCGAAGTCATGCTAGTCTTGGTTCATTCATGTTCCCACGAGAATAATCGACCAGGGACAGTTTAGACTAATTATCACATAATTAATCAAGGACTGTTATCACAGTAAACATGCTAATAATATGATAACGACATAATTTATCAAATATAAATTAATCAAAATAATATGTTCAAACAAACACATATATAAAATGATTGGCCCTAGGGCACAATCTCCATCAACGTCATCATCCAACTCAGTATGTCAGATCATCTTTAGCGACAGATAATAGATGGAAATCAGTATTGGGACCAACGGTAAGACGTTTTCAAAAGTTGTGGGACCAAAATTGCAACAAAAAAAGTTATGGGACCAAATTGAGACCTTTGCCAAAGTTATAGGACCAAAATTGCAACATAAAAAATTATGGGACCAAATTGAAACCTTTATCAAAGTTATGGGACCAAAAGTGCACTTTAGCCTTTAAAATTTAAGCTGTCAAAGAATTTTTTTACACTTTTAGTTTTTTAAAAGGCCAAAGTCCTATTTTGGTCCCCCAGTTATGCTCCTTGTTCCAAATAGGTCCCCCAGTTATTTTTTGTTCCATATTGGTCCCCCAGTTATGCAAAACTTGAAAAAGTTGGTCCCTCTAACGTTTTCCATCCATTTTTCCGTTAAAAAAAGAGGAAAAATAAACTTTTATCCCCAAAAGTTTTATTTTCTTATATTAAGGTCCTTTTATTTTTATAATAGGATCAAAACGTAAGAAAAGAAAGTAAATTAAGATTTTAAGTGAATTTACCCAAAAAAATTCAAAAAATCTCTCTCTCTCCCTCGTCCAGTCCTCTCTCTCTCTCTCTCTCTCTCTCTCTCTCTCTGATTTCGCAAAGATCGCTGCACACCAACAAATCGAACCACTCTGGCGAAACACCGTTGTCCAATCTCCTCCGCAAGACGTTACCGTCGACGAAACCGCTCCTCACAAACGCACACAACTGTCGGCCGGAACACGTCGCTGAAACCATCGTGAATCACCACAGAATCCGACGACCTCCTCTGCCTGAAACGCTGCCTCAAGAAACAACTCCATCGCGCATTAAAACGACACACGCGAACTTCTGATCAGACCACCGCACACGACGATCTTAGCTCGCGAAATCCAGAAAAAACAACACTTTTCAGATCTGCCCAGATCTCCGCCGTGAGCCACCGCCCTCCGTCCTCCATTGATGAACGCCGGCGACGAACCCTGCTCGTCATAGCCGTGTCGATCTCCGTCACGAACCCAGCGTCTTTGAGTTGTGCAGTATCGTTGTAGAAGAGGTCATGGCGTCGGCGGAGGAGGCAGATTTGCGAGGGGAGACGGCGGAGCTGGAGAACTCGAAGTCGGAGGAAGAGGACGGCGACGGAGGAAGCGTGAATGACTTTGTCGTCATCGTCGTGTGTCTCGGCGGTTTTGTGTTCGCCATTTTTCTGGTTTGAGTTGAGAGAGAGAGAGAGAGAGAGAGAGAGAGATTTTTTGAATTTTTTGGGTAAATTCACTTAAAATCTTAATTTACTTTCTTTTCTTACGTTTTGATCCTATTATAAAAAGAAGAGGACCTTAATATAAGAAAATAAAACTTTTGGGGATGAAAGTTTATTTTTCCTCTTTTTTTAACGGAAAAATGGATGAAAAACGTTAGAGGGACCAACTTTTTCAAGTTTTGCATAACTGGGGGACCAATATAGAACAAAAAATAACTGGGGGACCTATTTGGAACAAGGAGCATAACTGGGGGACCAAAATAGGACTTTGGCCTTTTTAAAATTAAAAATTACTTAGAATCATAACATGCCCTATACCCTTCAGTCCTAAAGTCATTTGTTTAATTAACTCTAGCATTTATTACTTTTCAAGAGATGGTCACGTATATGCTATGCATGCAACTTGAGAGTTCCTTATTTATTTTCCGTTCAAATTATGCAGACCCTAATGTATTTACAAAATTATATGCAGAAGCTACCTCATCTAATAAAAACATCAAAAATTATAAAATGGTGCACATACTCTCTGAATCAAAGTGAGATTCCATTATTACACATCACATTATTCAGCTATTGTACAGTAGAGTTTAAAGTAAGGCAGAGTAAAATTGAAAAGAATTCGTCACCAGGAATCCATGAAAAGAAAAAAAGATATCAAAATAAGATGTCTCTTGCCAACAAAGGTTGACCCAGTTGGTAAGGAGTCAACTCATAACCCACAAGGTCGTGAGTTCGAATCCCACTGCCGATGTAAGGGTCTTGTTGGTAGGCGATCTGTAAGTACCTCTCTATGTGCTCATAGAGCCTTGAGGCCTGCCCTGGCCTTGGTGAGCCCCCAGGGCCCAACTCACCTAAACTTTTTAATACAAAAAAAAAATAAATAAGATGTCTCTTCAATTTCATCCCACTTGGGAAATTCCATAATATTTTCAATGATTACTCTTCCTTACTTAGCTATTGGCACTCTACTATTTAGCAGTTGAACCCATGTCATGTGTATTGGAATCACATTTGAGTTCAAATAGTAGGTCGTGATAAAATTAATATTTCAGGTCATTTGATAGTGTTTCCAGATGAGGTTGCTTCTTCATACTGTACTTGAGATGCATTAGGATGAAGAACATAAAGGGACTTTCAGTTCTTTTTGTTTTGTTGCAAGGACAGTGTGTTTAGGATTATCAGAGATAGTCAGTTTTCGCCCTTAATAGCTCAGTTTATACTATTGGGTTTGGGTATTTTGAAGCCAGTGCCTCTGAATCAGGTGAATATGAAGAAAAATGAGAGACCGAAATTGAAAATGAGAAAAACTACTTCCAATCAGGTGGATATGAAGATGACTAATGATCCTATTTTGTTTTTTTTATTAGTTCTTTCATATTATTTCATTTGAATAGATGCATTTCCTCATTTCCTTGAACTATTTTTTTGGGGTATTATATCAGATAATTTTGCCTCATCAACTTGTCCCATTACTTTTATTCTACATATTTAAACTACCTTTTCTTCTCATTGACTATTATTTGAGATGTTTTGGTTTGGATGGTTGTGGATTATGATGGTTCCTGATATTATTGATCTCGAACGGGTGAAATCTGTTATATATCATTGTCTTCAAATGAATTTAGTCTGAGATAATGAACAAAGAATTTAGATCTAATTCATCTTCAGTTCAAGCTGTTTACTTTTCATGCTTGTGGTTTAACCCTTTGTGATGTCTTTATTTCTAATTTAATTCCTTTAGATATATGTAAACCAGAGAATAAAACTTACATTAAAAATTGTTCCCTAGAGAAGTTTTGGAATCGTTTGAGTTTTAGGAAAGGTATACGCACACTTGAAAACCCTTACAATTGGATTGTTATCCTAATTTTTTTTTTTTATGAACAACTAGAAAAATATATTACATGAAAGCTAAACAACACTTATAATTGTTCAGAAATTTCAAAATTGATACAACACAGGAAGCATACAAAAAAAAAACATGTCAAAACACCCTTTCGTGCCCTTAATGTTTGCGGTGATTTTCAGTTATGCCCCTAACGTTTCATATGTGTCAGTTGTGCCCCCAATGTGAAACGTTAGTTTCAATTATGCCGCCACCCTCGTTAGTGTACCTTTTTTTTGAAACTTTTGAGCTTAGATCCGTGTTCATTTCAGTTTGTTTTGATAAATGAGTTCATGGGTACTCATTTTCGGCTCCTAAGGATCATTTTGCACATGAAAAATTTGAGAAAAATGCTTCGTTTTGCTGCATTTCGTTTTGGTCCTTTTTAGGGTTCATCGGGTCCGATTTTCTTCGGATTTGAGGCTATTTTGAGTTTAATCTTTGAAATTGATCCAAGGAATCAAGTTTGTGATGTCCGAAAATTAAAACCCATATGAAATCTGATCAAAACCGAGCTCAAATCGTGCGAAAATGGTGTTTTTTTTTATGATTGAAATTTGGGGCATAATTGAAACTAACGTTTCACATTGGGGGCACAACTGACACAAATGAAACGTTAGGGCATAACTGAAAATCACCGTAAATGTTAGGGGCACGAAATGGTGTTTTGCCAAAAAAACATTGTTGAACTAGAGGACAAATTAGGTGCATAAATAGGTCCTATATAGAAGAAATTCTGAAGACAAACTGATCTTATAGGAAATAAATTACTATCAATAAATGTGTTGTCAACAAGCTGTTTAATATCATACTTATTGTTTATCAAGAAAGAAATTATCATCCTAGAGATAGATGCCACCGACTTCCACCAATTGTTGATAGTAGAACTCGAAAATAAGATTAAAAGATATGAAAATCACCACCAAATAGGACTAAAACCAAATCTTTAAATAAACAAACACTACAAAAGGGACACACCATACAAAGTAGACAAAACTAGATATGAGAAAATCACCACCAAAACATGTGGACCAGATGAGATATGGATTGTTGAGCTAAGAAAAATAAAAGGCAAACAAAAGAACGAGAAAAAGGAGGGAAAATTGGCAACTCCCCCTTTGCACCAGATCTAGAAAAAGAAAGAGGTTCAGGCAAAAAAAAAAAAAAAAAAAAAAAAAAAAAAAAAAAAAAAAAAAAAAAGAAAGAAAGAGATTTAGAGAGAAGGAGGTTAAAACGTGGTAGAGAGAGCCACTTTTTTTTGATGCCCTAAATTATTAAACTAAAAATAAATTGGCCTTCTCTTACCAAAAAAAAATAAATAAATTGACCTTTTAAATTAATTAAATTACCTTAAAAATTCATGAGTAAATTAATAATTTAATTTCTGGAAAATCATCGAGCTGACAACTCGGTCTTTAAATGATTAAAATATACATTTAATTCCTGAAAGATCAAAGCGATATACTTTTTAGTCTTTGAAAGATTAAAAATATACTATTTAGTCCATAAAAGGACCTATGAGGGACTAGATTATATATTTTTATCTTTTAGGGACAGAGTTGTTAGCATAGAAATTTTTCAAGGACCAAATTGCTACTTTACTCAAAATTTATTTATTCATTTTATTAAGGTCAGAGTGCGAATTTGGTTATGTAATTTCACTCTAGGTCCCAAATCAGTCCTATATCTTTTTTTGTCTCGAATTTGGTCTTGTATTTTTGCTCCAAGTCTCAAATCAGTCCTATATCTTTTTTTGTCTCAGTTTTGATCCCATATGTTTTGAAAACCTACCACCGTTAGTCCTTCGTCCATTTTAAATTACAGTTTAGTCTTGAAAACTTCAAGTTCCTTTCGCTTTAATCCCTGACTATCAAAATGAAAGTGAAAGAGCATAATGAAGATTTTCGACAAAAAAAGATATAGAACTGATTTGAGACCTGGAATAAAGTTACTAGACCAAATTCACACTTTGCCCTTTTATTAAAATAAACCAACAAGAAACGACGCTTCCATTTTCCTTACGTTCAAGCTAGTGTTCCTCTAGTCCCTCTCTTCTCTATCACTCTCTACCACGACCACCATCGCCGTCAGACACCACCGGACCACCCAGCCGTCGTCAGCCATCACCCAGTAAGGAACACCGGCCACCACCTCCGTTTTCTCCTCTAAGGTGATTTTCCTCTCCATTTTCATACCCATGAAATTTTCTGATGTCCTTCCATTTTGCTTCTTTACAGTGATGCTTTGAAACTCTATTAACACTCTTGATTCTTAGATAATTGCTTGATTTCTCTCCTTTATATTCTTGGACCCGATAGGAACCTAGTGCACACTTGAAATTGGGATTTTCCCAAATCCTCCATGTTTCTTGAAACTAATAGCTTTAATAAACTATTTTGATGGTAATAATTAATTCTTCATCAAGTTTTGGACCCGATAAAATTTAGAGCATTCTTGAATTCGAAAATTTTGTTTAAACCTCCATGTTTACTTGAATTTAGTGGTTCTAATGAGATAGTGTGATGATAATAAAGAGTTTTATTCCATTAATTTAAATTTAGAAAGTGTATATTGAGATTTGATGTTTTGAGACGAAACTTTAAAGTTACAATTTGGTCCCTATGGTGATTTTGATAGTTTCAATGAACTAAATGAAGTCCTTTGAAATTATGGAGGGTTTTGAAATAACAATATTGAATTTATTATGAAGATATCAAAATGTCAATTTCTAACTTGAAGAATAAGAGTGTCAACTGTCAAGTTTGTAAAATCTCTCAAGTTTGGTGTTGAGATTGTCTAAATGAATGTCTTTAAATGAGACAAGAGTGGTTGCATTATGAACTTGAAATTGAATTGTGAATTGGAAGGAATGGGAAGATTGAAGAAGGTGTCTAAGTTGTGAATGGCATGCTCTCTTGATCTTGGGTTTTGATTTATAACTTAATCTTGAATTAGTGAGTTTTAAAACATGTGTTTGAGCTCCCAAATGGATTACCCAAGTTTCTTTGTTTAGTCCTTGGGTTAAGTTTGTTAGGTATCATAGGTGGGAGTGAGTAAGGTAGGATAGGTTCCCTAAGAGAGGGTTTGTTGCTAGGAGTTAGGATGTTACCTTTGTGAAGAGTTGGACCTTCTGGTCACTTTAAAGTTAATTCTTGGAATGTAAGGTTAAATCCTTGTTGTGTTTATGCTTATAGATCAACCGGCATCGATTGTTGATCGAAGGTTCAAGAGCATAGTCATCCATTCTCCTAGATTAGGTGAGTGGCTATCTTATCTTAGCCCTGCTTGAGGGTTTGTTTGTTTGATGATATTACTTGTTATTCAAATTGCCTATTTGTTAATGTTTACATGGAACTTCTAAATTTTAAGTATACTTATCCTGAGCTTCTTGAATGAACTGTCTTGATAGAAATTGTTGTACTCTGGCTGCGTATTTACTTGTTCACTCGAGATATTGATTGATGCTTTTATAACTTGTTTTCATACTCAAACTTTATTTTATCAACACATAAATTTTATCACTTCATTTCAAAGTTTTATTTTGTTAAACAAATCTTTAAAATAGACTTTACCAAAACTCCTTATGTTATGAAACCTTTCTAAATTGATATTTCTTCTAATGTGTTCTCGCTTCTAAAGTTACCAGATATTTCTCTCATCGTGTAATCCCTTTTGTTACTAATGACAGTTTACTTAAATTGTTATTTATATCAGATTAGTAAAGTTACTTAAATACTATTATGAGAATAGTCATCATTAATGTATAAGTCAACGTTATTATAAGATTTGTTTGTTATTATGTTTCTGATGTTGTTTGTGTCCCCTTTCCCTACGTGGTGGTGCCCTACATCACGACCAGGATAGGTTAGCCGTTCATTGAGTTTCAACGCACCCCTAGTTTTAACAAGTTTTAGATTCAGGTCTAGAACAAGCCACTACTTCTGCTCTGAGAGGGAGCTAATCAAAAGTCTACGTCATCATTCTTGTGGGTATTATATCTTCGTGAGTAAAGTTGTATTAAACTCTAGACTGTCAGCTTCATTGGCACTTAGGGAGAGGATTCGAGGTTGTGTCTTATTATTTCGTAGGATTGTATTTCCGTTTGATATTCTAATATAGTGTTTTCATTGATTGATGATACTCTAAATTGATAGATTGACGGAAGTATGCATGTGAACGATGATTTTATGAATGTTTGAGTATTGTTAAGTATATATCTATGTATATTGTGGATTATCAGGTCGAAGTTATGCTATTTTTTATTGATTGATTGTGGGTAGGCTTACGGCGTGGGATAGGCCCATGTCCGTGCCAGTCACGTGCTCCCACAAAGGGGGCTTGTCACATTCAGTCACCAAAGAAATATATCCAAGGAATTCTAATTTATATAAATTCGTGGGCTCTCATTTGTATAGACATTTGAATGGCTAGTTTTGTTGTTTTTCCACTTTAATCTGAAACAGGTGCATCAGGAATCTTCCATTTCCACTTTTATCTTGATCGGTAAATATGCCAGAAGGTATCGTTTCGGAGCGCCCTTTATTTGGGGGTAAATTGTCAAGCACATTTCCTCACAGATTCCAGGTCCGTGTTTGTTTCATTATTTTTGCCCTTTTCATTTTATTTGCATAAACCGTCAACAATGCTATTTGAGTTTGAGGTTTCTAGTTTTTTGGGTGAATACATAAGTATGAATTTGATTAATTGAAACTTTGTGTTATGTTTATTCAGGATCTCAGCAACATTCGAGAAGTCCCTGACCATCAGGTTTGTCATACTCGCATTGTTTTCTGAGAAGCATATAGGCCAGCCTTTTCTTTTGGCTAGTTTGGTTTATTGTCATTTTATGATCAAATACTAATCCTTTTAGTGAATTTTATTTTGTTGCTTTACTTATAGGAGGCATTTGCAGACCCCAACCGTGACGAAAGTTTGATCTTTGAGCTTTTAGAACTCAAGCAAGATGTTGCAGATAATGAAAGTGCTACATGGTTTCTTCAAGACCTTGCTAGCGAGCAGGATGCTGAAGGAAGTGTGGTATGGTGTTATTTCATTATGGTGTTATGTATCAATGTTGCAGTTCTTTTGTTAATGCTTGTAGTCAATACATAATACTCACTTGGCTTGAATATTTTAATATTTCATGATTGCTGTAGTTTCACTTATTCTAGCCATACACTGGATATTTTGATCTTTTACTTTAAGTGAATTTGCTTCTATTTGCATTAGGAGATTTGGCCATTGGTTTTGGTAGATTCCATTCACCCTTCCAGAATAATATAACCTTGTTTATGTGGTTTATTGATGAAGTTATTTTTCTTCGATGTAAAAGTATTATTGATTTGATTTTATGGAGGGATAGGTCCACGTATGTGCACTTTGTATGCGTGTGCGTCTGTGTGTGCTTGTATTTGCTCTCAGAGCTAAGGAAGGGGCTTGAATAACGTAATTGCTTTCCAACATCTTATTCTTTGCTAAAGTCTATTGTGTTCCTTTATCAATTTTCAATTAAAATTTCAGGTGATTGGGCAGTCGGGAGTTCTTGAGGCACCTGGTTTGAGATACAATAATACACCTGCTGTTGTAACTACTGCAATAGGCCAAATGGTACATTTTTCAAACTTGGCTTGACTTTTTTTCTTATATGGTCTTACATCATTTCCAAGTCATCTATATGGTCTCAGCCTCTCAGGATTGATATTAATGACTCAAGATATTTTTAGATATATCTGCCTCACTCTGACTTGTATTGATTAGAATTATCTGGTCATCATGATTTGTTTCTCTATGGAGATAATACTTGGTCTTATGCATTACCTGGTTTAACAGTCACTCTCACACTTGCATATGCTCTTTGTCTTCATTTAGTGTAGATTTTATTCATCATTTTGTTGAGATTCTCGATTCTTCAAAACCATAGATTAGTAATATTTAGTATGTATCTTTTCTTCAATAATAGCACTTTGTCAAGCATATTTCCTTGGCATGCTTCTCTGGGCCTTGATAGTTTTCCCCAGTATTCCTATCTAAAGACTAGGATATAAACAATAACATAACTTTTCAGCTTTCAATTCCTTGTCCCAAAGCTATTGCAAAGAATAACCTTGATGTTAAAAAGCTAAATTATTCTTGCCCTAGGATGCAAATTTACAACCCTTGTGTTGAATATAACAATTCCTTGAGTTTTGTACATTGAGAACAGATAAGCTGCATTTTCCTCTGCAATATAAAAATTGTTTGCAATTGACATTTGACTATATAATGATTTTCTTTCTTATCAGACATTTTTCTTGAAGCTGAACAAGTAGAAAAGCACTATTTTTATCCCCTATTTTCTGTCAAAAGAGTATGTTGTTCTAACTTTGAAGAGTTTCTCATTCCAGACAAATACAAATTATACAATATTGTCTGGCAATTGGCATTTCATTTGTAATTCTCCAACCCTCTCAAAGGTTGGGAACAAGACTTTTATGACAGTTACTATTTAATTTGTGGTCAGAAGCTATATTTATGCTCAATTTTAAAAGAAAACGTTTATGTTTTTTGGCATCTTCATGCTCCCTATTTGGCAAGATCCTAATCATTTATGTAATTATGATCACTCACTTATTCATCTTCATCATGTGTTACTATTTAGGCAATTTCTAAGGGACGTCAAGGAAGAGAAGCACAAAATATTGTGAAAGTAAGTCTGCCAGACTCTGCCTTTTGCTTAGACTGTTTAAATATTTTACACTTGCCATTTGCAAATCTGACATTCATTTGTTCAGGTGTATCTGGCAAATGTGCGTCTTAAAGGAGTTAATACTGATGTGCTAGTCACTGCATATGAGCCGCTTGTTATAAAGTAAGTATAAGGAATATACTAATAAAATATTCAAATAGCTTTCTCGCATTTGATCTTAAATTGTTGAATGGACATAGTAAGTTTAACTGAACTCTTAATATGACTAGTGCCAAAAGGGGTTGAGACTTGAGGGTAAAACGTTAACATCTGTCGTAAATCAGTGCTTTTAATTTCTCCCTTTAACAAAGATTAAAAAGCAATGGACTAGTTTAATAGAGGTTTACCATATGTTACAGCTAACTAGATGAGAGACCAAATTAGTTAATGTCTTAAAACAATGACCTAATAATTGCATTTCCTTTATCCTTGTTGCGACTGTTTGGAAACTTCTAAGATACTTAACGGTTAGCTTTTTCCATGGCTGCAGTCCTTTGAGTGAAAGTGCTGACACGGTTGGTGCTGGCTTAGCCGTTCCTGCCGAACAAGCTGGATGCTTGCCCATGGCTGAGATTTTTAAACAAGCTGTTGAGAGCTTCAAGGTTTATGACTGGGGTCTTTTTGCTGCATGATACTAGGTTGTGCAAAGTTTTGGTTATAGTGTTGAAATTTTAGATATTCCCATTTTGATCCGTATATATTCCTCTTTGTTGATTTTTATCTGGCTCCTTCGCATAGTTTTTTCGCCTGTGGTTTTTATTTCAACCAGATATTAACTTGTTAGCTTTTGAAAGGGCTTAGCTCCTCTTGATGGATTTTGTTGTCTTTTAAAACATAGTCCACTTGTTCTCTTCACAAGATGTTGAACCTGGTTATAGACAAAAATGAGTCCTTTCTCAAAATAATCAGCATAGAAACCTCTTTGCTTTACATTTTACTTTCTGAGTAGATTGGAATGTGAAGGGGCTGCATTGAGGTTGAACTTTTCCTTTCTCTGTTTCTTGTGTTCATATCATAGTTTAGTTGGCCTTCAAGTTTGAAATAACTTTTTTCCAATTTATATGACTAGCACAATCTCTTGACTAGAATGGTGCCATTTGTCAATCATACTCATAGAAATGAATAGCTCTTATATGGTTCTTCTTCTTCTTCTCTTTCTCACAATAACTGTCGCTGAAGATTGATTAAGTTGAAAAATGGATGTCTCTTGAAAGTTACATTTATACAGTGATTTTTTGTTGTAAACATATAATTTTGTTCCTAAGGTATAAAAGAGTTGGTAATTTAATCCCCAGAAGTCTAGTTCACACCCCTTAGTATTTTAAAGGTAAAAGACCTCTTCGTGCCCTTAACGTTTGGGTTCAATTTCAGTTATGCCCCTAACGTTTATTTTGTGTCAGTTATGCCCCCAACGTTTCACATTGGTGTCAATTATACCCTGACCTCAATTTTTTTTGGGCCAAAGTCCTATTTTGGTCCCTCAAATTTGCTCAAAGTTCCGTTTTGGTCCCTCAACTCAAAGAATCATCATCTTCACTACCACCATCACCACACCACCACCACCATCATCGAAAGCACTGTTCACCCGCTGGAAAAACTCCATTTTCGCACCATCCTGGGCTCCGTTTTGTTCATCTCTTTCACAGGTTTTGATTAAAGGACACCATACAATCGATTTCATGTATTAATATGTTTTGTTCATCTCCATTTTCTTCAAACTTTGTTTTGGTCAATATGTTTCTTGAAAAAGCTTGGTTTTGGCTCAATCGTGTATGTTTCTTGAAATTAGTTGTTGGGGTTTTATTTCTGGAATCTAAGGATCATTTTTCCCAAACAAAGTTTGATTCTGAGTTTTTCAAAACGGTCAAGTTAGGGTTCGTTTTGGTCTGTGTTCTTCAACTTTTGTGTGTTTTTGAGTTCAATCTTAGAAATTAATACATAAAATCGATTATATGGTGTCCTATAATCAAAACCCGTGAAAGAGATGAGCAAAACAGAGCTCAGGATGGTGTGAAAATGGAGTTTTTTCGGTGGGTGAACAGTGCTTCCGATGGTGTTGGTGGTGGTAGTGAAGATGATGATTTTTTGAGTTGAAGGACCAAAACAGAACTTTGACCAAACTTGAAGGACCAAAATAAGACTTTGGCCAAAAAAATTGAGGTTAGGGTATAATTGACACCAATGTGCAATTTTGGGGGTATAACTGACACAAAATAAACGTTAGGGGCTGTGAGATCCCAAAATTTTAGAATTCAGTTTTGAGGATTTAAAAATAAAATTAGTGATTTATAGGATTTTATGTAGATTTTTTTAGCTAGTTTTAAACCAGTATACGAGGGTTTTAGTTTAGATAAAAAGAAAATTAAATTAATTAGTAAACTTGATAATTTAGAATTTTAGTTGTCATATTTAAGATCTCCATATTTTTATGAGGTTTTGGTAAAAATTTGAGAACAAACGGAGTTTAAAATTTTATCTGACTTTTATTTTGGTATTGAGATAGAACACTTTTGAGTAAGAATTGGAATATGTGGGAGGCGAAGATTTCAAAAACAAATTACATATTTGGAATCTACTCAACGCAACGAAACTAGCGATATAATTTTTGTCTAGAAATTTTATTTCTAAAAATTGAGTTTTTAGGTACTATTTTAAAAGAATTAAAATGATTTTGGGCATTTCTGTAAATTCGAGTTCTTAGAGCACTGAATATTAATAGAAGTTCGCCTCCCTAACTTCTAGAAATTATAAAACAACCCCCACACTTCTATATCAGCCCATTCGAACCCCACCCTTCATTTTGGTCCAAGCACACCCGATCTCACTCTTCTCCTTCTCCTTCTCGTTCGTCACTGCCACCACCTCCAGTCGCTGCCACCACCGGCGTCGGACATTTCCGCCGCCCAGGAGTCACCGTCCGACCATCGTCCGACCACCACAGTCGCGCCTCTCTTCCTCCTCTCCTAGGTGACGCCATTTTACTCATTTCTTCCCCTTTGCTTCTCCTTTTGGATTGTTCGATTTTTGCTGCTTAATCTGTGATGTGCTGCTGTTCTTTGATGATTCTTGGTGTCTTAGTTACTTTGAATCGGTGGTTTGGCACTTGGTTTCCATATTCATGTATTTTGGACCTGATAGGGTTTGGGGTAAGCTTGAAATTGGGGTTTTTGATAAAATCCTTTTGTTTTCTTGAAATTGATGGTTCAAATGAGTTTGTTTGATAATAATAATGAATTCTATTTCATCAATTTTAATTTAGAGATTATATTTTGAAATTTGATGTTTTGGCATAAAACTTTGAAGTTGCATTTTGGTCCCTATGAGTGATTTTGGTACTTTTGG
>QANZ01007281.1:42455-92856 GCA_003254925.1 Chamaecrista fasciculata
GGGGGGGGGGGGGGGGGGGAAGGGAAAAGGATATGAAAATGAGAAATCCCAGGGGACGGCGATACGTAATGCCCAACCGTGTGGTGATACTTGATATATTTATTGCATTGAAACTCTGTTTCGTTGTGAATTTATGATTGCGTGATGTTGAACATTGATGTTGTTGATATTGAGTGTTTTTGTGATTTCTGATGGTTAGAATGACATCCTTGGATTGGCATGGTGTTATTGTTTATCCTATGGGTGAATGTTATGAGTATAGTTATCGTTGGGAATTTCGTGTTATATTTAAGTTACCTTTTCTCTCTAAATGAGTACTTTCAAGGAAATCACCTTCTCACTAAAGTACCCTTTGTTGAATAACTTTTCCAAGACCTATTTTTGATGGCACATTGGTTTTACTAAGATCTTGAATTCTTCATGACTCTTTCTCTTAATGACTTTATGTTTAAATCATGGAATTCTTAGGGTAAGTAAACTTTTTTCATAACTAGAATACTTTTCTTATTCAACTTTTTGATGGTTTTTTTTTCCACATATCTCTACAAGCCCTTTTCCATATAAACAAAATAAGTTTTCACTTTAAATTAGTGTTTTCAAGGAAATCATTAATTTTCACTTAAACACCCTTATGGAGTAGTAACTTTTCTAAACTTTTGACTCCTTATGATTCGCAAGGAATGTTGAAGCAAGACCTACATTTTGATGGTATGATAATCTCACATAAGTTCTAAATATTCCATTACTCATTCTTTCATTCCATAGTCCATAAATTTCAAATCATGAAATTCTTAGGAAATGTTAGTCTTTGAACAACTTAAATGCTCTTCTTTATCAAACTTTTACTTCTTGAACGAAGTTTTCATGACTTGTCTTCATACTCAAAATTTATTTTATCATCACATAAATTTTATCACTTCATTTCAAGTTTTATTTTGTCAAACAAATCTTCAAAATAGACTTTAATTAAATCCCTTATGTTATGAAATCTTTCTAAATTAATACTTCTTTTAATGCGTTTTCACTTCTAAAGTTACCAGATCTTTCTCTCATTGTGTAATCCCTTTTGTTGGTAATGACAATGTACTTAAATCATTATTTATATCAAATTATTAAAGTTACTTGGATAGCATTATGATAGTAGTCCTTTTTAATATATAATTGAACGTTATTATAAGAGTTGTTTGTTATCATGTTTCCGATACTGTTGGTGACCCCTTTCCCTACGTGGTGGTGCCCTACACCATGATAGGGATGGGCAACTCACTGAGTTTTAACTCACCCCTTGATTTTTAACATTTTTTAGATACAGGTCTAGGACAAGCTGCTACTTGTGCTCTGAGAGGGAACTAATCAGAAGCCATCGTCATTGTTCGCGTGGGTAATTTGTCTTGTGTAAAGTTGCATTTAACTCTAGACGGTTTGCTCCACTAGCACTTAGGGAGAGGATTCGGGGTTGTGTCTTATTATTTTGTAGGATTGTATTTCCATTTGATATTCTGAGATAGCGTTTGCATTTACTGCTGATACTCTGAATTGATAGATGGACATAAATATGCATGTGAATGATGATATTATGAATGTTTGAGTATTGTTAAATATGTGTATATATATATGTATCTTGTGCATTATCAAGTCGATGTTATGTTTTTTTTTATTGATTGATTGTGGGTAGTCTTAAGGCATGGAATAGTCCCATGTCTGTGCCAGTCACGTTCTCCCACGTAGAGGAGGGGTCGTGACATATATATATATATATATTTAATAAGATATCTATTAAATTCTATAGTAGAAGGTTTGTTCAACTTTAATAACCTATTTTTATTCTCTTCATAGTTCAGAGCCTTCAGTCAACCATTATTCAACTTTGTTCGTAAAAGCCGAAGGAAAGTGAAACAAAAAGGTAAATATAGAAACTTTTAATGTTATTTGTTCTTAATTGTTTGTGTTAACTATATTTTGAGTATTCTTAATTTTATTTTAGGTTTTTTTATTATTCTAAAATATTAATTTCTTGAATTAGATTAAAATTATATTGTTGAACCATGTCTAGAAAAAGAACAATTGACTCATTTTTTCAAGAAAGAAGAGAAGGATATTATTGATGACATAGGGTCAACAAATTCAAAACCTAATTCAATGTCTCAAGATGAAAATAATGTTGAACAACCTACAGTAATTGCTTTAGAACAACCTCCTCCTAAAGTTGTGAGAGTTGAAAAACAGGATTCTGATACTTCTACCTTAATACGAGATCCTATTAAACATTCGCAAATTTTAGATTATCTTGTAAATTAACAAGATGAAATTTGTAGAGCATACATAACATTTAGACCATATCAGAAAGTTCTACCAATGTTTTCATTATCTGGTCCAAAGAGTCACTAATGCTGATTTGAAGCTCATTGATTCAAGGCTTTTCGTTGGTTAGAGTATTCACCAATAGAAGATGTTGTGTTTTGTTTTCTATGTTATTTGTTTGCTAAAAAACCAAAAGGATGTCAAGGGTCTAAAACATTTTATATCATTGGATTTCAAGAATTGAAAAAAAGTTGATGATGAAAAAAATTGTGCATTTTTAAGAACCAATCAAATGCCTTGAAGATTTTAAGAACCAATCAGGCCAATATTGAAAGAGTGCTACATAAATAAACTTCAAAACAAATTTTGAACAATCGATTGCGTCGTAAAGCTTCTGTAGATTCTGTTAGATAATTAACTTTTCAAGCTTGTGTTTTTAGAGGACATGGTGAAAGTTTAGAATCAAGAAATCAAGAAAATTTCCTTGAGATGATAAAGATATTAGCTTCTTATGATGATAAAGCAAATAAAGTTGTTTTAGAGTATGTTCCACAAAATACAAAATATACATCTCTGAGAATTCAAAAGGAGATTTTGCATATTTTTGCTAGAATGGTGCAAAGTAAATTTGTGCAAAAATTGGCAATGCAAAATTTTGTTTGATTGTCGATGAAGCTCGAGATGAATTTAATAGAGAACAAATGGTCTTGGTGGTGGTTAGATTTGTTGATAAAATGGATTGGTAAAAGAACGATTTTTAGATTTAGTTCATGTGAAAGAAACAACTGCATCAACTCTTATGCAAGAGATTTCTTCGAGTTTGTCTCATCATAATCCTTCACTCAAATATTCATGGTTAAGGATAAGATGAAACTAGTAATATGTGTGGAGAATGGAATGGGTTAAAAGCATTAGTTAATCAAGAATGTCAATGCTAAGGACATTCTTGAAGAACTAATGCTTGTAATCGATTTCACTTTCCACGCATATTACTAGCTCCCATCATATTCTTGACCAAGAATATTTCGAGTGCTAAGATTATTAATTGAAAAACTCGAGGAAATCTCTTGTTGAAGAGGTGATGTAGTTGTTTCTTTCACATGAACTAAATCTAAAAATTGTTCTTTCACAAATCCATTTTTATCAGCAAATCTAACCACCAAGGCCATTTGTTCTCTCTTAGATTCATCTCGAGTTTCATCAACAATCTAACAAAATTTTGCATCACCAATTTCTGCACAAATTTTACTTTGCACCTTTCTAGCAAAAACATGCAAAATCTCCTTTTGAATTCTCGAAGATGTATATTTTGCATTTTGTGGGGTATTCTCTAAAACAACTTTATTTACTTTATCATCATAAGAAGCTAAAAACTTTATCATCTTGATGAAATTTCTTTGATTTCTTGATTCTATGCTTTCATCATATCCTCTAAAAGCACAAACTTGAAAGGTTAACCATCTAATAGATTCTACAGAAGCTTTAAGACGCAATTGATTGTTCTGAAGTCTGTTTATGTAGCAATTTTTCAATACGACTTGATTGGTTCTTAAAATCTTGAAGACATTTAGTGCCAATATTATGGGCTGAATTTTGATACTTTCATACGTGATAAAAATGCACAACTTTTTTTTCATCAAACTTCTAAATTTCTGAAACTCACTGATATGAATGTCTCAGACTCTTCACATCCTTTTAGTTTTTTAACTAACAAATAACATGGAAAACAAAACACAACATTTTCTGTTGGTGAATATTCTAACCCAAGGAAAAGCTTTGATCCAATAAGCTTGAAATTGGCGTTGGTGATTCTTTGGACTAGATAATGGAAACATTGGTAGAACTTTTTGATATGGGTCCAAATGTTATGTATGTTGTACGAATTTCATTTGTTGATTTACAGGTTAATTTGAAATTTGTGGACGTTTACTAGGATCTGGTATTAAGGTAGAAGTATCAACATTCTCTTCAACTCTCACGACTTTAGGAGGTAATTGTTCTAAAACAATTATTGTAGGTTGATAAACATTATTTTCATTATAGACATTGAATTAGAATTTGAATTTGTTGGCCCTATGTCATCAATAATATCTTTATTTTTTCTCGAAAAACCAGTCAATGGTTTTTTTCTAGACATTGTTCGATATATACGACATTAATATTTTAGAAAAATAAACAGACTTAAAACTAAATTAGGAATACTCAAAATATAATTAACATAAACCATGAAGAACAAATAATATTGAAAATTTCTTTATATTTTCTTTATTTGTTTCACTTTCCTTTAGCTTCTACGAACAAAATCGAATAATGATTGACTGATTGCTTTGAACTTTGAAGAGAGAATAAATTTAGATTATTGAAATTGAACAAACCTTCTACTATAAAATTAAATAGATCTCTTAATATATGTCATTAGTTTCAATTTTAAATTAGAGATAATAATGGAAAATAAAATCATTTGAATTTAAATAAAGATATGAATAATTTATTTAAATTATATGTATATATATATATATAGATTGTGTCAAAGAATTCGCGGGACTCACGCATATGGATGATAATTGATGAAACAATGAGAAAAAATATGGGAGGCAAAGACAATTCTAGTGAGTGACTTTTAATTATGAGGCCCATGCTTATATATAATATTTTCTAAAAAGATTGAGCGGTGTCACAGAATGTTATATATAAATGGGTTATAATGGTATTACACAAGACTTGGGGGTGAGCGATCTGTTCGCCTCTGTAGCTAAAGGAATGTCTGTAATAAATCACAGAATTAGCAGAAAAGAACCTCTTCTCGACCATTTTTGGCAACTTAATGAATTGGTATAAATGATAAATTAAGTTGAAATTTTCACTGAAAACACTATATATTCTTCAACTTCTATAAATGGTTTGTACATGTGAATATTCGTTAGTGCCATTGAAACTTATCAATTCATGACCTTACTGCACTGAGATTTGAACATGGTTTATAATTTTTTTTTTGTTTGAAATTTGTATTGAGAAGAGTTGATAATTTTTTTTGTCAGGTTGTAGAATTAGTCCCATATTTTTTGGTCAAGTTGCAGAGTTGGTCTTATATATTTGCAAGAGGTTCCACATTGTGAGACTAATGGTGAGACTTTTTGCAAAGATATGAGACCAAATCTGCAACAAAAAGATATGAGACCAATTCTGCACTTGATTAAAAGATGTATGATCAAAAGTAGAATAAAAAAAAAAGATATGAGACCAAATTAAGACATGAGCAAAGGATGAGACCAAAAGTGCACTTTGGTTTTTAAAGAAAAAAAAGAAGAAAACTACTGACCAGGAAAGCTAATATTCAGAAATTGTAATTCATTCTGAAGTTTATCAATGAAAATCAAGCTCTAGAAATGTAAAGACAAGTTTGGGCCTTTTGGCCAAAAACATGAAAATTTTTTGCCTCGTCTTCTCAAGATTTCTGTGCTTCCTCACTTTGCCGCTCGCAATCCCCGACATTGCTCGAACTGAGAGGCTTCTGAACTACGACCATGACGCTGCTTCTTTGGGTGGAAGCCAACGACGGTCTGTGATGCCGGCGACTGTCTCTGCTTCTGTGACAACATTTTATGGTCCTCGATTCATCTCCTGCGACGCTAAGGTGCGTTTTAACTCTAAGATAGTAAGATTCTAAGTTTTTTGTCATTAATTTGTTTATGGTATAAAAAGTTCTGAAGTGATGCATATGCAATTTTTATAACTCATACAAATTCTCATTGTGGAGGAATAGCTAAAATAATTCAAGACTTCGAGTTTTATTTGGGATTGAGGAATAGCTATAGTATTTTATAACATCATAATTAAAATTCATGATAATGTAAAGGGTTTTTCGAATGAGTCTGTCCAAGGCACTGAATGAAAACGCCACAATTTCTGGAGTTTTTCGAAACAGTCATGACTAATGACTGAAGCACCAAACTTTTAATCCCTTATTTTTTTGTTAGGTGAAAATTGAGTTATGGGCCACTAGTTATTTGTTTTTTTCAAAATAGGAAAATAGAAGATTTGATATTTTTGGTTTTCCTTTTAATGAATTAGTATTAGAGGCTCCTGATATTTAGATTATGACTTGTGTATCTCCATTATTTATCACTTATTTGCCATCTTGAAGACTTGAAGTTATTATTTTTAATTACTTTTGATTTGGTTTTCCTTATTCAAGTACTTGAAACTAGAAACTTGGAGTCTAGAGAAAGTGTTGAAGTTGTTATTTAAGTCTTTTAAATTTAGAAATTAGAAGTATTGTTTGATATTTTGTTTTTTATATAAGTATAACAACAACAACAACCAAAGCCTTTTCCCACTAGGTGGGGTCGGCTATATTTTGATTTATATATAAGTATATATATATATATATTATTTTTTAATTTGACTAGTTCAACACTTCTTGATTGATTGTGATTGCCCGATTATGTTTGATGTTTTTTATTTGTTTGACAAAATGCGTCTTAAGAATTTTCTTTTTAAGTGCAACGGTTTCTGCTCTTGTACTTATTTGAGCGGGTTTCTTCTTACACTTCTTAGCTTCTACTTCTGAATTGCTAGATTACTTCTAAAGCCATTTATTTGTATGAGAGAATGCCTATAGAAAGATTCTTGTTTTCCTTTTTTTTTTGTTTAGGTTGAATAGTAGGTGACATTTTGTGGTATGTTTCAGCGGGTCCATATGTGTCACCACATGCTCTCTGACTCGTGACATATGATTTCTCTTTTTTTTTGTTTTTTTGTTTTTTTGTTTTTTTTTTTTTCAGAGTAGTTCTATTTTGATAAAGTTTCTGGTTCATATATGCTTCATATTAAAATTTGAAGATCATGGTTAATGCTCAATTGCTCATATAGCTGTTTGCAGCTGAACTTATAGTTCTGTTATGTTAAAATTTGAACCTTCTCAAATTTTTCATTATAACGTGAGTTTTGACTTTGGTCTATAGATGAGAATCTACCATTATAACCAATTATGTTGTCTTGATAACAATTTTGTTTTGTGTTCTTTTATGTATTAGTTTTATAATTTAATCATCAACCAGTGCCTGTTAGGGTCTTTCTCCTTCTTCCTGCATATTTTATGAAGCTTGACATCACTCACTAACATTCCTTTTTGTTTTTGGTTTCTGCTATTGATACTTCTTAAAGTTACAGGTTTTGGACACTTAATCAAACTGAACTTAGAGTTGGCAATGAATCCATTTCCTTCTCAATTGGCTCAACCGCTGCCACCTTGGTTCCCTATGCTACCACCTGAACCACCAAATTCAAGTGCGTTTTGGAACAATAGAAATGTGTGTGATCAGCTGAGAGAATTGCAAGATACTCTCAATCTCGCAAAGGCAATGTATGCTGTTCCTATGTCAGCTTGATTGGTCCATCCTGTATTATATTGCTGTATGTGTTAGGAAAATACAGTATCAAGAAGAAGAAATTAGTGGGTTTAGAGGCGTGAGGAATTCATTTTCTTTTAAGAGATTATGGCTGTGCTATGGGGGGATCCACAATATATCTCTCTCAGGATACAAACATGTCTGTTTATATGAAAGAGTACTTTTAATATATATATATATTTAATTAATCTAATTGGAATTTAATTTGAAGCCCCAAGTTCAAGTCCAACTCTTTTAATATATATATATATATTAATATATCACACATATTAACACACACACGTATATTTTTAATTTAATAGCATAATTTAGATTCTATAATATATACAATGAAGCACTCTTTAAATTGCTCAATGTGGGGCTTCTTTTCTTCTCTATATTACAAACTACTCAACAGTATGATGTTGCTAACCCTCATCAAATGGTATTTTTCTATAGGCAAAAGGAACTGGAGACACTGATGATGGTCAAAGAGGGCAAAGGATCTGTGGAAAAGGCAAAAGATGGGTCAGATGACCCTTCTGTTTCTGAACATCTGAATTGTCTGAAAGATCGAAAAGTTAGTTTGGAAACCAATGAATTGTTGGCTGTTGAAGCTGCAAATTTTCTAATGTCAAAGCTAAGAGCTCAACTGGAGCCATTCAGATATGTTTAAGATGAAACAACTCCATGGGAGGAGAAATCTGCAGCTGCTAGGCTGCAAAATAAATTACGGAAGAGTAAACAGAATAAACTCTGGAGGAAAAAGAAGCGGAAGTGTGTTGCAGAAATTTTGGCAAAGGTTATTTTTCCTTGGTTTGTTTAAACATTTGATTTTATATATACTTCAGCTGTTCAACATAGGCTTCTTTTTAAAATGCTAACTTTTTTTGGCTTTCTCTATGGCACAAAATCCAGGAACGGGAGCGATTTGACCGAATTGATCGAGAAGCGGATGAATGGAGGGCCAGGGAGATTGACAAGGAACTAGCAAACAAAAAGGTATTCAATTTTTGTAAACTTCATTTGTCTTCTAATCAAAGTGATTTGTGTTGAGATTGTTTGTGTAATTGTTATATGCCACAACCATTGGCCAGACTTCTTTTTTCTAAATATTGACCCACCCAGTTTAGTTTTCTGTTAGTATTGAAATGAGCTAAATTTGCCAGATTCATGGAAGAATTTAATTTATGACTTCTCTAATGGGTTTATACTTTACTTGATGGAGGAAAATGGGGATGGAGAAAACAATAATAAACATCTAGTATCACTTACAAGACCAGAAGTTTTGTTATTGCCAGAATGAAAGGGCCATTACATAATCTGTTATTATAGCCATCACAATCTGACATTGCCAGAAAAATTTGAGATTATAAGTTATAACTATTGCTTGAAATTAGAGTGTATAAGCATATTTATAGTTGTTCCTGGAAATTAGAGTAATTTCCAGCAATAGGTATAAATATGTCTATACACTTCCACTTTAACGGTGGTGCTAATTAATACCTTGGGTTTATGATATTAACATTTGTAACTATTACTTTATATCTAAAAGTACATTTATACCCTTTAACTAAAATTACTTCTCAGTTTTCACGGTAGTTCTCTTATTTGTTTTGTACTTTAAGTGGTTGAATAAGAGAGGGTACAGTGGCTTCCTTTTATGGGTATTTAACTTTGGATACAAGAGGCTTCCAAATGCTTGATTTTGTTTGGTAATTATCTTACAACTACCTAGGTGGTTGCTTGCGATGTAAATTTTACTAGCATCTGAAGCATGTCAATTTGCAGGTGGAAAAAATGAAAGAAATTACAAAGCTTAAAGCCAAAGAGAAGAAGAAATTAATGTCTGAGGTAAGTTTCTAAACAGCTTAATCTTTTTCTTCTTTCCTAGTTTTGGCTACTAAAACATCACTAATTTAGGATTTATGATCAATTTTAGAAATTGATCAATCATTCTACATATCAGACTATTGTTAATTGCATATCTGACTACCAAATGCTAATCAACTGTACATAATGTGTTCCGATATAGTATATTAGATTCTTATCTTCTCAGTCCTTGTTCCTCTGGCTTCTTGGTATTTTCTTTTGTTATTCTGATGCTGTCAAAGTTCAGACTAGCTTTTCTTGTTCACTTATGTCAATTATTAATCGATTGTTGCTTTGTTGTCTTCCCATTATCCTCTATTATGATGTTGCTTATTTATTATATTAGTATTAGTGTTTGGTAAAAAAACCTCATGTTTTGTTTATGTTATTTATGATCTACTTTAATTGATAACAGGTTATCTGTGCCTCATCTTTTTTTTCTTTTTCACATTTACTAAATCAATCAATTAGATCACTTCTTTAATGTTCTTTTCTTTGCTTCTCTACCCTTTCCTACCTCTCTCATTGGGATCCATATTTACATATCATGTTGTATCTTAGCTTGAGCTGCTATTGATAGTGGAGAAACTACAAGAATTACGCTCTATCAGGATCCAAAAGTTGAAAAAACAAGGTATTCTAATAAATTTTCTTAGCTATTAGTTTATTGCCCTTTTTGATGGAGATTGTGCCCTAGGGCCAATCATTTTATATGTATGGAGATATTATTTGACTGATTTATGAATGATAAATTATGTCGTTATCATATTATTAGCATGTTTACTGTGATAACAATCCTTGATTAACAATCCATGTTTACTGCCAAACTGTTCGTGTGGATCATCGGCAGAGGAAGGACACGAGTCTGTGGACTTCTTGGAATTGCGATTTTTCAAAGCAACCGTCTGATTTAGGTAAACGTCTTTTCTCTCTGGTATAAACACAAATAGTGGATCTTTTGGAGGAGATTATAAAAAATTTTAATTTTACCTTTTCGCAACGCTTGCTCCATAATCTCCAACACTTTTATTCCCTAGTATTGTTCATCATTGGTTTGCTTGCTTTTATTTTCTCCAACCTTTAGCCAACATCAGGTTGCAGCCTTTTAGTTAATGCTGCAGCTCTTATATACTGTTTCTGTGAACAAGTTTAAAGCTCATGCACTATCCGAATAATATCTTTAACAATAAGGTTTATTATTTGTTTTGATAAACTTCATTCCAAGTGTTATTTTTTGTCATTTTTTTTTCTTCTTCCCTTTCCTATCAGAATGTTTCATTTAGTCCATATATATAATAGCAGGTTAGAAATATCTCATGTTACAATTATCATAAGAGTATGGTTCCTTGAAATTTTTGCAGGCCACTTTCTCCCAGAGGAGGACGACAAGTTTCTTGAGAGAGTTCAAGTCGCAGTTGAAGAAGAGGAGCGCCAAGCTTTGGCTGCAGCTGATACAGATGCTGCTAAAGATGCGATTGCAACTGCAGAGGAATCCAGGAAGATGATTCAAAATCAAGGAAACCTCTCAAAAGGTCCCAGTAATGATGATAACAAACCTGAGGAGAGCAAAAAGAAGAAAACTGGTTGCGATGATGAAGCGGCCTCTAGTGCAGTTGATGAGAAGGAATCTTATAAAGAAGTATCTGATGGACAGAGCAGTAGAGGAGCATATGATTATTTGGCTAACTTACCAATTGAGTTCTATCATTACTATCATGGAAGCAACAATGACATGGGCACACTTATTGAGGTAATTCTAGTTACTTCTTTCGTAATCAAACTCTATATTTTATGCAATGTAGCACCTTCCGTCTTTCTTTGTTTATAAGATATCTGTAAATCAATGTGATGTTTTATTCTATGAGCATGAAGGCTGCAAAGTTTACTAAATTGAGCTGATAGTAACTTTATTAGGGTTAGACACTGATGTTTTACTTTCATGCTTATTCAGTGGCATATCTGTTGTAAGTTCTGCTTGATTGTTTAAGCTATTAAATAATCTTCATGCAGGTTAGAAGAGGATGGGATGCTTATATCAGACCAGGAGGAAGGTAAGATATTAGTGAATATTCTTCTGCTTAGTGCTTCATTTAGATTGCATTTCAGACTTGAATTGCATGACACCATTGTTACCTTGGTCTTGTTTAGATTGCCTGACATCGTGAAGTGTGAAATTTAATTAAAGGGGAATTCAGTATAGTTTATAAAATAAAAGGGGATCAAACTCTCGTTTTTAACTTTCTTCTGAAGGATTAAATTAACTGAAATTTTATTTATTTTTTTATTTATTTTCAAATGATATTGGGTTAAGGTATTATTGAGATACTTTGCATGCACCCTTATTGAAAGTTGAATTGCATGACACCATTGTTACCTGCATCTTCATATGCCTAACACCATGAAGTGTGAATATCTAAGAAGCACGAATACCAACATAGATACAATACTGCCCCCTTGACATGTTTTGCTTTGTTGTGCAGCCGTATACCAGGACACTGGGTTCAGTCTCCTCCCCCGGCCGACGAGATATGGGCATCTTACTTGATAAGACTGTAAGGCCTGATTGAGATTATATATTTGGTAAGTTCTTCTGTTATGCTGTCTGTATTGTGTTGTGTTGTCTTGGCAGTTGGCAAGCTGCACATAAGCTTTGGGAAATTTTTGTACCCTTTTGCAAAGCTGAGGAAGGATTTAGATGTAACCAGCTCTAGTATGTTTAACTTAGGGGATGACATTTTTTTGCACTCGTTAATGCAAGTATTGAATCAATGTAAAGGCAAGTGACAAAAGATAGATTGTAAGCTGTTATTATACTTCATTCTTATCTTATAAAATTGTACATTTTAAGAATAGCAATGACTATTATGTTTCCCTTGTGCATTGTAGTTTCTTCCACTTGGGTCGTCAATGGTTTCATCGTTCTACAATGTACATGCAAAGAATTAAGGTGTGTATAAGGGTTCTCACTTGTAAGACCATGAAATTTAGGCAAACCATGAAAAAATGGGCCTTTAATTTCCAAATCCACTTGAAATTATAAATGTGCATTGTAAAGTGATACGAAGTGTTCATCAAATTGAAAAGAACTTCTTTATTGGACCTTCTAGGTCTAGGTGGTGGTTCCTCATTATGCTGATTGAGTGATACTTTGATGAGAAGAAATCCATACACTTTATTGTTGGGCATTAGGGCTTTCTATGGATGGCAACGGATAGGGTATCCGGGGGTTTAGCCATTATCCGTATCCGTATATGTTTATCCTATCCAATATCTGTACCCTATCCGTATCCGATAAATTAATATCCGTATCTGTACCCTATACGATATCCGGTATCTGACGGATACTCGAAATATTCGAAATATCCGAAAAAATATGGATATAGGATAGGATATCCTATTTTATAAATCGGATATATTGGGTACTCGATATCCATTATCCGCCAACTAATATAATTAAATGAAATTATTATTTATTTACATTTTAAATTTATTTTTGAAAATAAAAAATTAAATATAAAATAACTAAAATATGATTATATAAAAAATATATATGAATATAATTAATTAAATTTAAATATTTGTATATAAAATGTTAAATTAAAAGTAAAATATAAAAATTAAATAAGTAATAGGGTATCGGATATCGGATACCCTAAATATCCGTTCATTTCGGATGGATATAGGGTATCCGAAGGCAATATTCAAAAATAATTTAATTTTCACTATCCGTATCTGATATCCGGTGTCCGACGGATATTAGATATTTTTTCGGACGGATACGGATGGATATCCTAAGTATCCTAAACCATTGTCATCCCTAGGGCTTTCTCATAGTGTAGCAAGAAACAAGTAGTTCTATCGAGATAGCTTAAGTTATTTATTTTTAAATTGTTAGATTTAATGTTTTCAATCTTGAAATTTGTGTAATTTTTTTAAATTTATAAAACACAAATTTCAAGATTGAAAAAGTTAAATCTAACGGTTGAGAACCAGATTAGTTGAAACTATCTAACTCTCCAAAGTCACACACCATAAATGTAAGATTGACCTATAATAGCCAAACAACTATGACTTACACCAAAAAGTCTAATTACCTAAAAGTTTGGGGTAAATATCAAATTGATCCTAAATGCTTCAAAAGTTTTAAATTATCTTAATTCTTTACTTTGGTCCCAAATTACGTATCTTTCTTATTTCAAGTTCGAATATGATGAATCTAGAACTATGAGTTGCTTTTAAGGAATCATTTATCTATTCAATTGGAGCCTTCAACAAATGAGATCAAATCGAGTAGTCTTAAAAATACATTTAATGGTTAAACAATTAAATTTCCTCATATCTCTTATTTCAAGTTCGAAGGAGACTAGTTTTAAAACTATTCTACTCTTAAAGAGTTCTCTTTTTTACTCAATTGAGACCATTAAAAAAACGAGATAAAATCGTACCTCAATTTAAAACTAAATAAAGAATTATGAAAATATATAGAACTCATCTAAAATAAAACAATTAAAATCAATTCTAAATCCTTCTCAACTATGTTACATGTAAGTATTTAAACTTTTTTTTTTTTGACAAAAACACCTTTTGGTTCTCAAATTGTCAATTTTGTCCCTATTTTTTTTTTGCGGTCGATTTCGCTCTCAATTTCGTTCTTAAAAACACCCTTTTTCACATTTTAGTCATGTGGCTAATGACATATAATGTAACATTGATAGAGAAAAAAAAACTCAAATTTTAACTCAAATTAAAAAACAGGATGAATTTTGTCTTTAATTTATTGAAAAAAGTTAGTCACAGGATAAAATTGACCAAAATATAGAAACATTAGGAACAAAATTGATTGCAAAAAAAGATCAAGGATGAAATTGACAATTGGTATAAAATTTGGAGATCAAAAGAGTATTTTTGCCTTATTTTTTTTTAGTTAAATGGTCATTTTGGTCCTCAAACTATTTTTTGGTCTGTTTTAGTCCTCAAACGTTCACATTTGTTTCATTTTGGTCTTCAAACTTTCACATTTGGTTTGTTTTAATCCTCAAACTTTCATATATGTTTCATTTTGGTCCTCAAACTTATAATAAGTGATTTGACAAAGAGATAAAGAAAATATTTCACTATTTAAAAGAAAAATCAACCATAAATTTATTTAATTTTAAATTTTTAATCCTCAAACTTATAATAAGTGATTTGATTTAAGAAAAAATTTCACTCTTCAAAAAAACATCAACCATAAATTTCTGTGACTAAAAATAAAGATTTTTGTTCTTTATACGGTTCGACTTATTATGACACATATAAGTGAAATAATTCATCTGAACTGTTCATGTTAGAAATAACAGTAAAACCAGATGAATCACATTTTGGGGACCAAAATAGGACAAAGAAATAGTTTGAGAACCAAATTGAAACTAACCCCTCAGACCAAAATGAAACAAAAAATAGTTTGAAGATCAAAATGAAATACACGTCATAGTTTGAGGACCAAAATGACCATTTAACCTTTTTTTTTTAATAAGATATCGACCAGAGAAACCAAAACCTCATCTTACTACTTCGTCGTCTCGAAATTTGCCGAACTCGACTAGAGATGGTAGCGTCTCTGAGACTACCCTCCCTGACCCTTACTGCTATCTCTCGCCGTTCGCCGGCAGCTTTACGGCGCCGCCACATCGGGATTTTCCCTCGGCCGCCGCGCCGGACACTTGCCGCCCAAAGCACGGCGGCCGATACTCAGGAGCGAGTGGATAGCTTGAAGAAGCGAGTGGGCGAGCAAGGTATCACGGCTAGGTCAGTGGATTTCAATGCTTGGTACCTGGATGTTATAGCTAACGCAGAGCTTGCCGATTATGGCCCTGTTCGTGGTACAATGGTCATTCGCCCTTATGGCTACGCAATATGGGAAGCCATTCAGGTTAAATCATTCATTACTTCATTCATGTTTCTTTATTTTACTTCGTCAAAGATTGATTACGCTTCTCACTGTATTTTTCCCTTGTTAGGCTGTTTTTCTGATTGTGTATTGTGTTTCAACTTTCAACTTTGAACTCATAATAACTTTTTCAGCAAACTAATAATTTGGTGTTGACTACTAAAAGATTGAAATGTGCAGTTTAATCCCTGGAAGATTAAATCAGTAAACTAATTAGTTCTTAAAATAAGGACTAGTTAGTATAGGGTTTTGATCTTTCAGAGATTGAAAAGTATACCGTATTGATTTTTTGGGACCAAACTGTACATTTCAATATTGATGGATCGAGTTGTTAGCTCGGTGATCTTTAAAAAAGACTAAATTGTTAGTTACTTAAATTTTTTTTCTCTTTTTGGTTTCTCTTCTTAATGGAATGGGTCTTGCAGGAGTATTTGAATGTGAAGTTCAAGGAGACTGGACATAGTAACATGTATTTTCCACAGGTGCCGTTCAGAACTCTAACTGTTGATAAATCTTATGTTTGGGAGGAGCAAAAATATAGAGCAACCTTTCGGGGTTATGCTTATGTTGAGTTTTCATTGATAATACCATTGTTTTCCAACTATTAGGTTCACTGATGAAACAGATTGATCCAAGTTCAAGTAGTACTCGGAAATTAACGGAACTTTTAGCACAAACCAAATGGCTAACATGTGATATATTTGTTTTGGTTTCCTTTTCTCCTTTCAAAACCGAAGTTGACCCTGGAAAATTAAAGTGATAGTCCCCTATATTGTGGTCCTTACAGCATCTACCCTTTCATATTTTTGTAAACCTTTTTTTTTTTCTTGGTTCTTTTAATCAGAAATGGAATGATAAAAAGATTGAAGAATTTTAATGAACCTATCATCTGTATATTGTTTATTCCAATTGCCAGCTTTGTTGCAAGCTGAATCATATCACTTTTTGTTGTGCATCATATTTCTAAAGTTGATATTGGTGCAAAGTCAAATCTTCTAATTTTGTAATTGACCAGAAGATAAAAGTACAATGCCTTTCATTTGTTAAATTAATTTCGTTCTACCTGTCTTGCAGTTTATTCCATACTCATTTATAGAGAAAGAAGCTAGTCACGTTGAGGGTTTTAGCCCTGAGTTAGCACTTGTGACAATCGGAGGAGGAAAGGAACTTGAAGAAAAGCTTGTGGTGTGTATGTGCTTCACTTATCTGTTACAATTGCATTCAGATACATATCCTTTGATGTTTAATGCAATCTAAGATTAAAGTAATTGCTCATATGTGGTTTTGCAAAGTTGTGGCCTAAGTTTTGGCTTTGATTTTTGCACTTCTTGAGGCTGTGGCAGGTCCGACCAACTAGTGAAACTATTGTGAATCACATGTTCACTCAATGGATCCATAGTTACCGTGATCTCCCTCTCATGGTTAATCAGGTGAGTGCTTTGTAATGATTGTTAACCTGTTTCTATACAATGAAACAAGGAACTAACTTTTTTTTTGTCAAATGAATGTGGCTCAGTGGGCAAATGTCACTAGATGGGAGATGCGAACTAAACCATTTGTGAGGACTCTTGAATTTCTTTGGCAAGAGGGCCACACTGCTCATGCGACTCCAGAAGAGGCAGAAAAAGAGGTCTTCATCTTTCATGCATCAAGACGAGAATTTCTTTTTACTACTGTCACTGCATACTTTAGTTTCACTTAATAAAAAATGAGATGTTCATCTACAGGCTAGACAAATGATCGAGATCTATACCAGATTTGCCTATGAACAAGCTGCAATACCGGTTATTGCAGGTCGAAAATCTAAAGTCGAAACATTTGCAGGTGCTTGTAAGACCTACACAATTGAGGCCATGATGGGTGACAAGAAAGCATTACAAGCTGGAACCAGCCACAACCTTGGGCAAAATTTCTCTCGTGCCTTTGGAACACAGGTTTATTTTCACTTTAAAACAAAATGTCATTTGATTGTTAAAAGAATTGTTGAGCAAAATTGATGAATATAAGATTATTTGGGAGTTAGAATGATTAGAAGTAAGATGGTCATGGTGTCCTATAGGTTAGGTCTGAGACTGAGTTGCCTTGTTAGCAGTATAGCCCATATAAAAGCTAGGGATGATCATGCATGATTATCTGAGACTGTTAGTAAGGTTAACAACATTAGGGAAAAAAACAATAACCAAACTAAAGTTTAGGACTAAAACAAAACCTGAAGGAAACTTCAAGGACTAAAAGTGGACTTCCGATAATATCGTAAATTCATAATTAAATAAAAATCTGAACATATAAGAAAAACCCTGATATACTCAGCTATGGTTGATTACCCAATGTATGAAAAGTTCATTCTATGCGTTTTGGGAATGAGGAGGGTACAAACTTGGAGGTCCAGAGCAAAACAAAGGACATGTTCTCTCTTAGATATCACATTCTATGTGAAGGCTTTGATCTCTTATGCGGATGCCTCTAATAGTTGGAAGGTGATTCCCTCTTAGGTATATGCCACCTCTAGATGGAAGGTGTCTCTTTCTTGGGTAGATGTCACCTGTTATGCTGGAGGTGTCTTTCTCTCATACATCCTTTGCTTCTCTTAGGTGGAGATTATCTCCACTTGAAGACCTTCCACTACTCAAGCGGATGCTACCTTCTCTTATGGGGCTTTCTCCCTCTTGGGTGTCTTCCACTTCTCAAGAGGAGGCCTCCATCTCTTGGATGCCTTCCCCTTCTCTAGAGGAAACTTCTATCTCTTATTAGATGTCTTCATCTCTTGGATTCCTATTGTTTGAGCGGGTTTGATTTGTGCTGTTACATTTTATCATTGATATGATCCTTGTAATGAGGATACAGCTTTACAAAATGTATATATGTGCAGTTCACAGATGAAAATGGACAAAGACAGAATGTTTGGCAAACCTCATGGGCAATCAGTACCCGCTTTGTTGGAGGTATCATCATGACTCATGGCGATGATGCAGGCCTAATGCTTCCCCCGAAGCTTGCACCAACACAGGTGCATTTGGATGTTATTCTGCTTCTAATCCCGGTGTTCTGATTTTTTAATTTTTGGTTATATTTTGGTGTTCACACACTTTGCATCTTGTTCAACCTAAGCTGCCAAGTTACTCCTGGTGACCATAGACACTATAATTTACAACTTTCACTAAACAGCTTGCTTACTCAGCAATCAGCATCCAACAAAATGACTTATTTTAATATAGAATCTGCCTGTTTCATCTGATTTTTATAACTTTAAAGCTTCTGCTCATTTACACTGTGTTAATATCAAAGGTCAACATGGTTCTACTCCTCATGAAATCGGGTCATCCAAAACATCTTATTTTGTACCATTTGTTAGGCTGTACTTGTGCGTGTAATGTGATTAATGTCACATCTGATAGTGATTATACTTCATGAAACAGACTTCTTGAACTATTCCTTACTCCTTACATTAAGCTTTTTTTACTATTAGTTAAATGTTTTCAGCCATTGTAATATGCATGGAATTATTCAGGTGGTAATAGTACCTATTTGGAAGAAGGATGATGAAAAAGTGGCAGTTCTAAATGCAGCATCATCTGTAAAAGCAGTTCTTCAGACTGCAGGGATTAAAGTCAAACTTGATGACTCAGATCAAAGAACCCCGGGATGGAAATTCAATTTCTGGGAGATGAAGGTATGCTGTTAATTAATGTTGGATGTTGAACACAAGTTTAAACCAAGACTTTTTGGTTAATTTTGTATATGATGTACCCTTAGTGTTTAAACTCATTTTTCAGGGAGTCCCTCTTAGAATTGAAATTGGTCCTCGTGATGTATCAAGTGGAAGTGTGGTGATATCAAGAAGAGATGTTCCTGGCAAGCAAGGAAAAGTATTCGGAATCTCTATGGAGGCTTCAGTTTTGGAGGCTTACGTTAAAGATAAGTTGGATGAGATCCAGTCCTCTCTATTAGAAAAGGCAATTGCATTTCGAGACAGGTTCACTCCTCTGCAACACCTTCCTTCCTCTAAATATCATCTTGTTTAATATGGTCTTAGTCTTACAAAATAGTCCTCTATATTAGACCAGTGCTTCCAATGCAATAGCTTTGTAATTTAATCTTTTGGAGAAATGTGATTTCTACCATCATTTTGTATTCAAGTCATTCATAAAATTCCATTGATCATGCTTGTACCATCTAATTGACAAGCTTGTTATGTTCTTTATAGTAATATCGTTGATGTGAGTTCATACAAAGATCTTCAAGCTGCAATATCACAAGGAAAATGGGCCAGGGGTCCTTGGTCTGCTAGGTAGTTTTAGCCTTCTCATTTTCTTTTTTGTTTCTTTCTTGTCATGATATAGAAAACAAATTTAATGTATAGGTAAATATCGTAACTCGGAATTCTAACCTAATCTTTGCACAATTGCACAGTGATGCAGATGAAATTAAAGTAAAAGAAGAAACTGGAGCAACTATCAGGTGCTTTCCTTTTGAACAACCAGAAGGGGTTAAAAAATGCTTGATGACTGGAAATCCTGCTGAGGAAGTAGCCATTTTTGCCAAATCTTACTAACTAAGCAAATTTGCTTTTGTTTGAAAATCCCAAAACACGGACTAGCAGATGATACAAGTTAGTACCTGTTGTTTTTCAATTTTGTAGTACTCGGTCAATTCTTGTTGTAACATGGATAAGTTATTTCAAAGCATATAATTTATTGATTGGGTGTAACTTCTATGCTTCTTTCGTCTTCTTTCCTCATAAAGATGATTGAATAATGCTAGATCTCCCCTTGGACCAAGCATTGATCATTCGAGAAACATAATTCTACGACGAGAATCATCATAACTAATAAGAAAAGGTTGTCTTGCCATATGACTTGGGTCTTCAGTCTTTGTCCTTTTTGAGTCTTTCGAGTATTTGAATCTTCAATCTAGTGTCTTCGCTGTGTTTTCAACTATTGATAAATATTTAACTAAGTCAACCTAGATACTAGCTTGTTCTATCAATTATTAGTATATATGTCTGTACTTGTATATAGGAGTAAATAGTTTTATAGGTTAATGATGTACCTTCCTCTGTGCGAGCTATGACCTTGGGTGATCGGTTTGGATACCTGCAATAAGTGTAGATGTGGTTGGAGCCCCATATAGTCTCTCTGATTGTAAAGTCAAAGAAGGTTTTGGTGAGAAAATAGGAAATTGAGGGCAAGTAGGAGTGTGTGTACCTTTTTAGATTAGATAGGGTCTTTAAATATGTGAGGAGCAATCAGGGGGGTAATTAAGTAGTTAAGGTACTTATAACTAATAGGCCTCTTAGTAAACCCCGTATCACTAGTCCCCAAGTCCTCTAGTGTCTAGAGGGACTTACTTGTGCTTCTCGGCATTCTTTTTTGCCTTGTGCTTATGAACACTGTGTTTGGAAAGCATATAAAGGTAATATTCAACAAGGAGGTGACACACAAGACTCGAGATAGATTGGATTACATCCATCAAGACTTATAAGGTTCGATCTCTAGAGTCGACATTGTTGGAATGGTACAACTGTTTCGTCTCTGTTGCCCAAATAGAATTTGTCTTCACTTAGACCGTTACACGGATAAACGGAAAAAACCTATGACATTACCTAAAAATAAGACTTATGAGGTTCGAATAAGATTCAATTTATTTATTGTTGTATATGGATGACATGCTTATTACTCTTAAGAGTACGCTGATAATCAAAGAATTAAATAAGTAGCTCGACGAGAAGCGTGAGATGAAGAGACAACCAAGTACCTGGCATTATCTATGAGTTATCAGAATCCAATTCCAAAAGTATGATAAACGAAGGACAAATAAAAGAAATTATTATACAGATATAAATAACTTCATACAAAGTTTCTCAAGAAAATGTGTTTTAAGACAGCCTCACCAAATGCAAGGCCAAGAAATGTTGCAATGGCGATTCCAAAGATGCCAGCAAGAATGCCAGGAACAATGAGAGATGCCCACCCTTTTGCTGTTGCCATTCCACATGCAGTAGTTGGGCCTCCAACATTGGCATTTGATGCAATAAGCAACAATTTCAAGTCAAACCTAAAGATTCTTCCAAGTCCCAGAATAATTGCAAGATGGATTGATATTTGAACCAAAGCAAACAGAAAAATGCTGGGTGCAGTTTTGATCACACTCTTTAAGTTACCACTTGCTCCTATCACTACAAAGAATACCTAATTTTCACAAGCCATAAAAATAAGTCACTTTCAGTGTGAATTGTGATATTCATGTTGATATTTCATGATTCATGACGTAATTTACTTCAGTAGAGAATCGAAAGAGAACTGATAAATCTGGGCTTACATTCACATTTAGACTTCTAGTTTTCTGTCCTGAAAAATAATTGTCTTTTTTTTTTAAGAAAATAAAAGCTAAAAAAAAACTTGTTTGATTTTACAATACCTTTTAGAAAAATTTTTAGGAAGTAAAAATTATAAATTTTTTATAATTAAAAAGAAAACAATATTAGTGGATTTTTACCACTAAAACAAAGGAGACAAAATTAATTTTCATTAATAAAATCATTATAATATACAGAAAAATGTTATTAAAATAAAATCTTCAAACATTATATAAGGCTAACATTATATTCTAAAGTTCAAAACTTCAAATAGGTCCAAAATGTAAAATTGATTTTAAATTGATCCTAAATGTTGTAAATTAGTCTTACATGTTTCCATAATTTCTCAAATTAATTCAAACTACTGAAACATCTAAGATCAATTTAAAATTTGTCCCATACATTTGGAACCAATTTAAAGTTTTGACCTATTTTAAAATAATTTTTCAAACATTATATAGCCTCTTTACCTCCACGACATTGATAAGGCTTGCATTATGTTTTATTCACATGTATGCATAAAAATTAGTATTTTTCATCTTTCTGGTATAGAAAAATGGTCTGCGGAAGAAACCCAATAAATTATTAGTACCATATGAAAAAACCCACCTGCATGAGGATGATAGCCATAGCCTCACCAGAAGGTGCAAGAGAAGCAAATGGCTTTGGAAATATAGTTGCGAGAATAACAACAATTGCTGTTATGGTCGGCAAATTACCACCTTGGATTCTGAAAAAGCTGGTAAGAAATGTGGAAGTCTTGCAGATTGCAAAGGCCACAGCAAGAGCAGTAGCCATTTGTAGAACAGGGAGTTTCTTCCCAGACTCAGATTCTGAATTCATTTCATCATCTGCCAAAGTCCACGCAATTGCCAATTTAGATCCTCTAGAGTATTTTAGGGGTGTAGTGATGAGAGAGATAGAAATAAGTTAGAGTGAGAAAGTATCAGTAGGACTCACTTTCTCTCTCTACTTGTTTCTTTCTCTCGCAACACTACACTTATAATGCACTATAGAGGATCCAAATTGCACAAATTGCAAGTGTTATTGTCACTTACTAAATTGTCAATTGGTCATTCAATTTCTAACGCCATATCTAGTACAATTGAAGTATTAGAAGACAATGAATCCATAATATCAGACATGCAGACTAATCTTATTTGAGTTATTTCAGAGGAATTCTTTGATAGATATAGGGCTGTTTGGGATTATTGAACTTGTTCCACAAGTGATTTTGAGGACTTTAATTCTTTTGAAAATGATTAGTAGATTATAGTTTTAAGAGCTTTAATAGTAATATGTATTTGAGTAATAAGTGGGTGAATGAAGTTTTTAAGATGTAAAATTATTTAATATGTATGTAATGATTGTGATAGGTGGAGAAAATTGTATCAACATTTTTTAACTACATAAAGGTAAAAATTGAAGAAAAAAAAATTTATGTTCCTCATTTTTGCGTAAATGATGATGAGTTTAAAGTTTTTTTTTGCCCACCCAGTATTTAAGGCTTTGTCTTGACTAATTCAAATTTGACCCACGTTGCGCACTTGACTATTGTGGGAGAGTCGTCCAACATGAATAATTACATTTACAAAGTCTCAAATCTAAAACCTTGCTTAAGCGATACCAAATTGCTTAAGCGATACCAAATTGCTTACCATTGAACTAACCTTAGTCGAAAATTTCTTTGATAGATTGTTGGATAAAGGGATTTGTTAAAAACTGTGTTTAATATTGCAGAAAATTATATTAGATTTTGTGCTACTCGCTTAAGTTATTTTTGATGCCTTTCATTTATGTTGTTTAAGAATTTCCGTTTCTCAAAAAATATACATACTAGTGATACTACAATGGTAATTATCCAAACAAATTTCAATAGTAAACAATATATAATTAATTAATAAATAATAAGCATAGAAATTAATATTTTTAATAAAAAATTTAAAGTAATGAAATGATTGTAATTATTTATTATTACTTATTTTATAAATTATAAATATTAAACGAAAATTGTTAAAAATAATTACTGTGGTATTAACAAGAATTAAAATTATTTCTCATTATCTTTTCTTAGATTGCAATCATTCTAAATTTCTAATATAAAATCAATTTTATCTAAAAGAGATATTAATAAATAACATTAAGGAGTCTTATATATTTAAAAATACTTTCAACATAAAATAATAATTAGATAAACTAATAAATTAATAGAAATGGTAAAATATATAATACATAATAGATTTATATTAATGTATGAATAAAAAAATATAATATTTTTCAAAAATGATATCATAATCATTATTAAAATAAAAAGTAAAATAAATAAATTAAAACAGTAAATTATATATATATATATATATTAACCCGAAAACTTTTTGTTCCTATGTAAAATTTCAAAACTACATGTCACAAGTTCAGTTGTTTCTGGTGAACGATTTTGATCAGCAATACGGTCACATGAATGAACAAATACTACAATTACATGAAAAAAGAAAGAAAGAAAAGTAAAATATATAAGATATAATAGAATATATATTAATGTATAAATAATAAAGTATATTATTTTTGAAATAATATTATAATCATTATCAAAATAAAAATAGAAAATAATTAAGAAAAAATAAATTGTATATGTATAAAATGAGAAGGGAGAGAGGATGGATGGAATAAGAGAGAGATATTAGAATGGAGATTGGAGAGAGATAAATTAGATGAAAGTGTAATAAATAATGAGCAAAGATATATGAGTAAAATGTTTTTTATAAAATTTGAATATATATTAAATTATATGTAATTATAAGTATTTGAGTAAGCGTGTATTAATTAATATTCGTAATTTGATAGTGGAGAAAATTGAAAGAGAAGTGGATGATTTTTATTCTATAAGCACACACAAACTTACTGTAGGAATCACTTTTAAGTAAAAAGTTGCTAAAGTTAACCAATCCCAAACAGGCCATAGTATATAAAACTATAAGTGGAGCCAATCAGAATAAATATGTAAATAAGCCAAAGTGTGTTTTACTTACTGGTTAAATGTGCTTGGTATGTGTTATATGCTCCTAGGATTGCACTATCTAGAAATTTTCCTTACTATAACCAAGATGGAAGATTTGAGTTACCATTTCCTGATGATGATGAGGTCTCTGGAGGCACTTTAGTAGCCAGTGCAAATAATGTTGAGAAATACACAGCACAGATAACATTATCTGCAGCTAACCCAGCCGTTAAAACTGAAGGGGAAATGTCAAGAGCATCAGATATGGCAACATAGTTGATAGCTGCATAACAAGGAAAGCATTTCTATCATCAGTGAGAAACCAACGAAGAACATGTTTGAGTTGAAGATAGGAAACTAACATCTATAAGCTCTATTTAATGAAACAAGAATAACCTCCCCCAATATGTCTGCCCATGAGTGCAGCTGCTATCTTCCAACTGTCCTGACCAAGTGATCGCATTGGAACTAGTAGATATGCCACTACCGTTCCAACTGTAGTTGCAACTGTCGTATGATAATGATAGGGGAAAAATGTCAATGGAGTCTGAACGAACATCGAAAAGAAAGAACAAATCATATAATTTTGGGTTTCTCTCACTTATCCGTGTAACGGTTTAAGTAAAGACTAATCTCATTCGAGTCGGGAGCGAACAGTTAAAGCCCTCCCAACAATGTCAACTCCAGGCTCGAACCTAGCTCTCTCAACTTGGGGCGTAGCTTGCTTACCACTGCCCCAAACACTTGTTGGTCGAAAAGAACAAACCATAACTTTGACAAGATGTATCTCATGATAAACTTTTTTTGTAGATAAAGCTCTTAAAAACTAGCTAGGAAGATTGTAATCCTCCACCTCATTAACTTACAGATTTTGGATGGAATAAATGCAAGTGACTATTGTTACCGATAGAGCCGTCAAAGTGGGCCAACCCGGCTCACACGGGTTGGCCCACCACGGGTTGCGGGTTATACGGGTTGGCTCACCCGGGCTAGAATATGTGGTGAGCCAGGATTTCGCCAACCCGGCTCACCAGCTTGGTGAGCCGGGTTGGCTCACATAACCCACTAAATTTTTTTTTTTTTGCATCATACTTCAAAGTATTTTTTATTTTTGCAACCTGTCATTTTTTTTTGTACATAATACATTATAATTTATATATTATAAAACTATAATTTTTTGTACATAATACTTACCGACAAGAAAATGGGGAATGATGTGTATCATGGATGATGAAGAACTACACTATGCAGTCTTGACATAAGTGACAATGATTAGCCTTTAACTATTTACTGTAAATGTAAGAAACGAAAATATTGTAGTTGTTAGCATGGGTGTAGCTTTATTTTCTTAATCCATAATAGAGCAAATCTTCAAGCGTCATGGTTCGATCATGACTCGACTCCACATTAGGGCCTTTCCTACGGAAAAATTACTACCATGCCTATGCCAAGAATCTTGTCTCAGCAATTGTCCTACTAGGAATTGAACACATGACTTTAGTTTTAACACCAATAATTGAATCAAAAGCTTACAGTAACACAAACGCCTAAGCGCCATGGTTTAATTATGACTCGACTCCACACTTGGGCTTCCACTATGAAACAATTGCGACCACACCTAGGCTGACAAATTTTAATCATGCTAACAGCACTGGTAATTTAGAATCTTGAAGGCTCAATACTTTTAGTAAAGGCCACACATTAAAAAGTAGATCCCTATTGAAGGATTTGCTCTCTTTCCAAAATTTACAGACAGTATAACACCTCTGACCAGTTTGGTATGGGCAATTTTGGAATGAGTAAGGATTTCGGGGAAACTTTACCCATGGATATAGATAATCAAGTAGGTCTACCATGTTAGTATATTATAACAGAATAGTTAAAGAAAATTTTATTAGTTTAAGCAGTATAGTGATAAAATAAATGGTAGCTATAGCAGTGGTAGTGCGACGGATAACTAAATATATAGATAGGGCCTTGAGACAGGTTTCCTGGGAATCCTTCCAAATCTGTGAACTAAACACCCCCTAAACGTATTTATACTGGACATTTAACATGATGATTGAAGCATCCAGCTCATTTAGCATGCAAATGACAGAGAAAGGCCAGAGAAGCTTCAATATCAATCTAGAATACATATATTGTCAAATTTATGTAACTAACAATACGTAAGAGATTTAAAAGGAAAAAATATATAACTGACGAACAGCTTTCACTATAAAGAAATCCAGTAAGAGAGGCATTATTTGGTGAAATCACCGAGAAGCAACTTCCAACCACTCTGTTCTATGTCTGACACTGTTGAGGATTTGGTCTGGAGTATCATCTTTTATTTGGAGTCATGATGCCAGCATTATATTTCTGATGGCATGTGGTAAAAGAACTTTCTGACATTTATTTTTTTTAAGTTTGGGTGCAATAATGAAAGATTTTGATGTTATTAAGACAACTTTTAATGCCCAAGTTTCTCACACCCCAATAACGAGAGAATTTGAACATCATTTGTCTACACAATTTTAATTTCCAAAGTTACATTTATGTACATCCAGTACAAGGATATTTCTTTTTCTACCTGATTGGATTGCCATGAGCCTGAGGTAATGTTATCAACTTATCATCAAGCCAGTTGGCATAGACAAAACAGAAACTAAGTGAGAGTATGGGTCATTTTCCATGTAATAATTCATTCAGAAGCCGATCAAAAAAATGTCTTATTTGACAGAATGCCTAATATTGAAGTGGAATAAGAAAGGGCTGAAACCAATGAACAGACACGAAGGAACTTACAAGTTCTTTTTTATTAAAAAAAATGGTTCATCTAAAGCCATTTTTCCACTTAAATAGATCAAACCATATCTAACATATAATTATGCCTAAGCAGCTGTACCCTAGATGAAAAGGATAACAAAAAATTAGAAGCTGACCTAAATAACTTAAAGGTAGAAAATCAAATTCTCAAGTTGACATTTGGTATCCTGCGCTTCCAAGATACTTTTTTTTTTCACTTTCTATAATGTCTTAAAAAATCCCAAACACGTGAATTTGCAAAATCCAATAACAGTGAGGATTTTTCAATTAACAGACAATGGCATTCAAAACTACATTCTAATCAAAGTCCAAATTACATTATAGAAGAGTGTTCAGGTTTTCTCCCAGTTTATGTTTTCTTCTGCCGAAAGCCTTTCACTCTCTTGTTTAACATTGATTACTAGTTATTGTACATATCTGATTGCAATAACCAACCTAATATATACCCTTTATATATCTCTTGTCATGTATAGTACTTCTTATACTCTAAGTATTGGATTACATGCAGTTCCTCTGCAGCTCCTTTATCCTTCTACAACATGTGCTAAGACTTAGGAATTCTTTTGTGGATTAGCATTAATCTATTGTAAGATTATTATTTGTGTTTATTGATAAGTAATCAATTTATCGCAATTCTGAATGAGAATATATTGAGTTCATATTCATTGTGATAATAGTGATGAGTTAAATTATCCATAAGCCTTCTGAGACCAAACTAAAAACCTCAAGCCACGTCCGAAGAGTATTATTAGTAATTATCCCAATGAATTACTAATATATATATGAAATTTGTTTGTTGAAAGGACTGTTTTGCAATTATCTTGAGACTATTTTGTAATATTTACTAATGAACTTATTAGTGAATATTTTGAATATATATATATATATATCAAACGGTTTTCATGACATACTGTCCCCATTTTTCTGATTTAGGTCTCTTTCTTTGCTTAAAATCTGATTATTCCATCTTGAATCACTCTTGGAATTGTGTGGCTTGGAGATGTTAGCTTTATACTAGACCAATGACAACTCCAAGTTAGTGATTTCATTTCCCATATTGGATTTATTTCCATCAAAGACATCCAAACTTGTACATATATTTTGAACAAGTATTACCTGAACCCAGCAAGAAAGCCAATAGAAGTTTCCCAGTTGACTTGATCACACGGCGCAAGTCTGCCCTGAACAACAACAAGGGAACGGCCATTGGGAGCAGAAACGCCATAACAACTGAATATGCCGGAGCTTCACTGGCAATTATTCCTAAATTACTAGCTGCAAGCCCTACCAAAATGCTTACTAGAGAACCACTCAATGTGCTGCCAATCTTGGTGCGTTCCGACCTTAAATTACGCCAGAAAAAGAAAATATACAACAATTAAGTGCATTTCATTCCATTGATTTCATAAATTTCTGAAAGTGTAACCGCGATTCTTTACAGAATGACCAAAAACCAAAAGATCGGCATAAGATTAAGGTATAAATAATATTTACCAGATGCCGAAAGCGCCGAAGGCGAATAGAGCTGCCCAGTTGCCCCATTGATCTTGAGGAGAAATCAGAGAGACATTATTAGGGTTTGATGATCCAATCAACGATCTAACTACTAAACTAAGAGATCTAGCTCTAGTAGTAGCAGTAGTAGTGACGGATGATGGAGAAGAGAGACGAAACGTTCTTCGGATTCCGTTAGTGAAAGAAGAAGAAGAAGAAGAAGAATTGAATGATACTAAATGCGGATGAGGCAAATCTTTTTGGCGGGAAAACGAATTCGAAGAGGGAGGAGGAGGCTTGTGGAATGATCGAACGTGAATTTGATGAAACGCCATTCACTGTTATAGCATTTGAAGGAACAGAGAGAGAGAAAGAGTGGATTACAAAGAGATCTTTAGCTATTATGAGTATGTCAGTATGACTACGATGGTACTGTGGACTTCAAGTTCATGATGGTTGATCAATTGAAGAAGATAAGTCCACCATGAATGAGAGAACCTTGAAGCAGTTAATAAAAGGTCCAAATCTCAAATTGGTCTCAAACTTATGGAGTAGATTTTAAATTAGTCCTACCTACCAATTTCATAGGTTCTCAAATTGGTCCCAAACATATTTTTGGGATTTGATTTTACCTCACTTGTTAATACTGTGCACAAAAATAACTCTTGAAGAATTAACACATAGTTTTTAACTTGTCGCATTCGAACTTGAAATAAGAGTCCAACTTCGCTTATTTGACTATGAAACTAGGGGTGTTCGCCGGGCGGTTTGAAAGGATTTTTTAAATTAAACCGTTGATTGATTTCATTCAAACAAAACCAAACCAATAAAAAGCAATTTAGGCGGTTCGGTTTGAGCGGTTTGAAAGTAACTATTTTCAATTTTGTCACTAATATACCAATAAATAAAATATATAGTTATTCTCATAACTTACTAATATACTACTAAAAAAATAAATATTATCATTATAGTATAAAATAATTTTTATAAATAATAATTAATTGAAATTAGAATTGTAGTTTATTAATATATATTTCTTCCTCTAACTTAATATCACAATAAGTTCTTCAAATATGATATGTTTTATATAATGTAGTAAGATGTGTAACCACTTATGGTGCACTATAGTATGTTATGTTACTTATGTAATGTAATAATATTCTCATTCTGTTATGAACGACGAAATGATCTTCTACTTCTTGGCAAAGATCATTAGTATATAACAACTTTTAACTTGCAAATATATATTTATATAAAGGTGCAAATATTTCCAAACTTGTAAAAAATATCTTCTCAATGTTGAATATTGTATATATGAGTAATAGAGTATGATTTACCTAATGAAAATATTAGATAGATGTATATATATATATATAAGTAAATAAGAGTTTTAGCGGTTTTGCGGTTTGGTTCGGTTTGTGCGGTGTCCAAACCAAACCAAACCGTTCATCTATCAGTTTGGTTCGGTTTCACCTTCGGTTCGGTTTGGTTTGGTTCGGTCATTCGGTTTGGTTCGGTTTTGAACACCCCTAAGTGGCTCATTTTCGTGACCTTATTTGACCTTTTTTGTTAACAGACTTAATTGGGTATAGAAAGTATTTGTCAAAAACAATCAGTTGCTCTGGATTTATCGTATTTCAACTTGAAATGAAAGAAATATGACTGTAAATTCATTAGTTTGAGACTAATTTGATAAACTATAGAAATATGTAGGACTAATATGAAACAAATCATACAATCAGTAGCTTTGGATTTATCGTATTTGAACTTGAAATGAAAGAAATATGACCACATATTCATTAATTTGAGACTAATTTGAAAAATTATAGAAATATGTAGGACTAATATGAAACAAATCATACAATCAGTAGCTCTGGATTTATGGTATTTGAACTTAAAATGAAAGAAATATGACCACATATTCATTAATTTGAGACTAATTTAAAAAATTATAGAAATATGTAGAACTAATATGAAACAAATCATATAATAGGTTTGATTTAAAATTTACCCCATATATTTGGGATCAATTTAAGGTTTTGACCTTGATAAAATCTTAAATTGTTGGGGGGAAATGGCGTGTAAGAAAAATAATTTATATTCAACTTTTTAGTGGTCAAAATTGAAAAGTATTAATCTATGGAGGTTAAAAGTAATGTTTTAATAACTTGATAGACATTGACCTAGTCAGGCTCGAGATTATTAGGTCATTGGTTCAACCATCGAATCAATTTATTGGCTCAATCTAATTAAAAAATTAATAATATATATTAATATGCATATTAAATACCAAACAACACTTCTAATTTAAAATTTAAAGTACTTAAATAACTACTTCAAAATTAAAATTACCTAAATAAAAATTTCATCATAATCTCTAATCTCAAAGTTTTTAACTTTCACAACTGGTCCCTAACTACTGAATATAGTCAATCTTCTATTTCAAACCTAAATATAAAAAAATCGAAACTACAAGTTACTCTTTATAAATTATTTTTTACTCAGTCAAAATCGTCAAAAATCAAAAGTCAAATCAAAATTACGAGTTACTATTAATTATAACAATAGTGCGTTTTACTCTGTATTTGATGAATTTTTTTCATCTTCGTTCTACTCTGGACACATGACTGTCTGATTTACAAAACGCACTATTTCATCAAATGAGACGTTACATTTTGACATTGGCATGTGAGTGCAAAACCAAATGCAGAGGATCCGAGTCAGATAATCTTAAATTTACCGCCCAGTTACACCATAGAATTAACAATAAAATACATCCCAATAGTGATACTAGTAAATTCCCGCATTCAACATTTAACTTTCTTTGTACTGGCTACTATCTTCTACTATTTACACAACAGGAACATTGGCAGAAAATAGAACACCTTTGCTCATGAATGAGACTCAAGTTGTCTACTACAAAGCCTACCTCCTAAAATTTTATTATGTACAAAAGCGGATAATGTCAATTTTACAAATGCTCTCTCTAGTATTGCATGTAATCTTTCTACAAGATATGTTATTCTGTAGTAACTTAGGTAGAAGATATGCAAGCCAGTAATTTTCTGCATAGTTGTTGCATCTCAGGTGAAGGATCAGATAAAGATATCACTGATAGTACAGACCTTGCTTCTAATAGTCCGCCTGATATGCTTTCCAAGATTGCATCTTCACTTGCCATAAGAGATGCCATTAGCTTCGCACCTGCCATCCTTTCCTGTTCAAAATTAACAATACAACATTATACCAACATTTTTCCTAACAGGAAGCATATTTGTGGAAATATCAATTAGCTAGAAAGTTAGGACTAGACTAATATTATCAGATGACAGATATAGCTACTTTTACTATTAAGAAGCAACTTATGACCAAAAAACCGAAGCAACTGCCTCTTGTACAGATTATATACAAAAGATAGTAATATCTTTATTTTGGGTGTAAATAAAGATAGTACTATCTTTACAGCATTAATTTGCAGTACAGTCCACTCCCTAACTAAATAATACACATAATTTACCACACCTTCAGTGTATTCAACATATGAAGCCTAATGATAGCACCAAAAAGTAGATAACCACACAATTAAAAGAATTCTGCAAAAACCTTTATCCCTGTAATGACACTAATAATAAAGACAAGAACAATACCTTCTCTGACTCCTCTCTGAGTGCTTTTATTGAGATTCTGAGAAGGTCAGACGCATAAGGAAGAACTGCAGATTTTAGATGATAGACTGCTGAAAATAGGACATGGATGCAAGCTGCTCTAATCTCGGACTCGATTTTTGACTGTTCAAAAATACCAATTTCATGAACCAAGCAGATTTGAAGCCAAGTCTAAGAACTAAAACTACTTGATAGTCACACATTCACACCTATCATCTCATATATAATACTGGAAATGTAGAACTACCTCAAGAGAATGAAGGAGGGAGGGAAGGATTTGTGCTGCAAACTGTTTCATGCCTGATATTGAGATCTTCTGACAAACACTAATAAGAACATTAGCCATGCACAACCGAAAAGGGAGAGGAACTGCAGATGCAAATGTATTGTCTCCTCTATCCAATTCAGACAGTAAATTAAGATCCTTCTTGCCATTTAAGAATTGACAGATCACGTAATTGACAACAGAATTCCCCGAGGCCGAAAAATCTACATACAAGAGTGGAAGTCAGATACCTGATTCTAATACCTATCAATAGTTATATGCTAGCGTTAAGGATAACATAAACACCATTACTATCTTTCTTCCCAGAAACCAAGATCTTGTCTGAGGCAAAGTTGTCTATTGATTCCTCAGCTTGTAATTCAGTACATATCATCAGTGCTAGACAATCGATGCATCCATGTTGTGCTTTCAAAACTGGAGGAAAACTTATGCACATCAAAATTAGTAACAAATCAGAGCCGTACAAGAAAAACTATAGTAGTTTCTGACCTGAATCATCATCCTGACTAGGCCACAACAACACTGTTTCAATCATCTTTCGGATAGCAAGCATAGCAGGATGAGAGAATGATTCCCAGCCCCTAACCTATAGAAACCCAAAGAAACCACATTATAACACTGGATGAATTCGAAGACATTCAGCCAAGAACTAACATGGACTCTCCCTGAACCAGAACAAGACAATAAGATATTCATAGTAGAAAATAGTTACCACAAGGGACGTGCAGAGTGAAAGTAAACAAGCCTTTATCAGCAGTATATTCTTCATATCAACAGCACGCTCTAACTTGAAGCGGAGGAACGGTAATAATACCTAGAGAATCAAATGTCTTAAATATGTTAGTAGTCCTCAAATTGTGAAGTAACAAAGAAATAATCAAATAAATTACCAGATAGACAAAACGGCTGCTGATTTAAATTCGATTGAGTTAAGAGTGGTGCCAGAATACAACAAGATTCAGAATTCCATTTAGTATATCAACCGTAAAGAATTATGACCCAATAAGTGTAATGTAAGTTTCAACCATTTAGAAATTTTATTGCTCGTGGAAAGAACAAAATCAATGAACCCAAGGGACAGAACCCCATTCCAAAGTCTATCCTTGAGAAGGAAGAAGATAACTAGGGGAAATCTCTAAGCTCATCAAGTAACTAAGTAACTTTCAGAAATAAGTTGCAAGGTAAAATAAACCTCAAGTAAGAAATCTACAAAAATTTCAAACAAAATAAATTTAAGTAGATTAGGATTATCTAAGAAATCTTCAAGATTAGATATTTATTAACTTCTAAATCCCTACGATTGGGGAAAACTGTTACCATCATGTATATATATTTGTGTATCCTAATTCAGTCAATACATATAGAATTATTCATCCTCTGATTTGCAATTTACATTTTCTAGCAACTAAATCACTACTGCATTTGGAAATAATGATCTGGCAACTAAATCTCTTGATCTGGCATTTAAAATCACCAGTATGCCAACATTTTAAGAGATGAAATGCTCACGTCTCATCAGAAATTGCCTACCTGTGGGTGAATGCGCCCAGACAGCTCAGCAGCAAGTTTTCGGACCTCTTCAAATTCAAACTCACAAAATGCCCTAAAACCAATAATAACAGGATGTATAGATCAGCTTTCACATAATTACTATAGTGAGAAGAATATGCTCAAGAACAAACCTGCCTAGAAGCAAATCAGAAATACACTCATAACAAAGCTCAATGTCCCTGCTACCTGGAATTCACCTCGCAAGTTAGAGAACATTTTTTATATATGCATAAAAGACACATTTAACGCCCCATTCTAAAATGATATATGGGATCCAAATCCAGAGGAATGAATCCATTCAACTGTTATCATTGTTATTTTCTTCTGCCTAAATCATCACTTACTGCTATATAGTTTCAAAACCATAATCAGATGCATTTGTGAATTTTGAGAAAATAGAAAAGAATTTCCAGATTACGAAGTAGGTACTAAGTAATAACTGCTATCATAGATTGACCCAGTTACAAATTACAATTATGATATTAAAAAAGAAAAGATAGCAGAACAACAAAATTTAATGGAAGAATTCAGATTTCTAAATGTAAAAAGAAATGACAGGATTCAAATAAAGAGTAACCAATGGACCTGGTAAGATTTCTGTTCAAATTTTGGAAATTTTAAAAAACATCAGTATATTTTTTTAAGAGAAAAAGAAATTATTACAAAAAAGAGGGGAAGTACAAAATGTTAAGGATAAGAAATCCACAAATCAAAAGAAAAAAAGTGAAAAAAAAAAAAGAAAAGAAACAGAACAATGTAACAAAAACCCCAAGAAATTAGTTAGTTTATAAGAGCTGTCCCATCTATTAGCAAAGAAATTTCAATAATTTAAATGCAGCAAGCTCAGAATGTAATTTATACTGTTAATTTCAAGTTCATAAGCAATCAGAGCCACGAACTAAAAAACAGTTTCGATGAGCCTTCATTCAACTAGCACATGAAAACAAGATTCGATTAATTGAATTTTGACATCAACAGAACTGGCAGGATAACTAACACTAAACCAATACAAATACAACACAATCAACTAAACCGTTTCATTACAAATATATAGTTATAGTTATAGTCAAAGAAAATAAAATATAACAAGTCCATGGGATCATGTAATAATAGGATACCATCTAAACTTATCAATTATGCAAAAATACAAAAAACAAATGCCAAAAAGTATAACAACGACAAGATTATTTAGGCAAGAAAATATACCAGGAAATGTGTTTTGACTGAGATGCCCATACATAGTAGATGAGTTAAGATCACTGAAAGCCTTCAGTGGAAGCATCTTAACAATAAGCAATGGGCAAAGGTGCTCAAACAGAGATTGTTGCATTTCAACAAACTGGTCACCCGTATAGTTCTTGTTCTCCCATCTTGATAAGGAATTTCCATCAATCCTATCACAAAAAGAGGTGAATGCATTGAAGAAAAGAAAAGTGTACCACTGTACTGATAGAGACCCAAGTGACCTTGAGGAACCCTCCCTCAAAAGCTAGCTATTGTAGTGGGAGAACCAAGGCACTTAAGTATTCAACTGAGTATCCCATTCTACCCGATGTAGGACTTAGGCATCCCATACTACCTAAGTCCCTATCATACGCTAAGTCAATCTTATCCACACATCCATCATAATGACAAAAACAAATGGACCCAAGAGATCTTATGATATCACAGACAGGGAGAGAGACAGAGGCAGCCAACCGGTCAGTTCCTAAAGTTTCGTGGCCAATGGAGTTGCGCGTGGGTACATGCAACCTTTGTGTTTCTATGTTTTGTGGTGTGTGAAGGCTCCTCCCAGCAGCAGGACAACCCCATCGTCCCTATCATCAGACCTCATCTAGGTGTTTGGTGGTGGTTGTTTTGCCATTTGAAATATTAAAATATAAGTAGTTCTATGTTGTAGTCTTCCCAAACATTTCTTAACGGTCTTTTTGTTTGCCCATGGGTAAAATATTTTGCCAATGCCTCAAGCCCTCAACTTTGAGAGCACAGATTTTCACTATGAAATCAATGAATATTCAAACACTCACTCAATGAAGAGTACAACAATCATCTCTACTCTCTATCAGTTGTGTGCTTACAGAGTATGACACTAGCTGTTTTAACAGGTGTTCAATAAGTGTATCCTAGGTATGACTCAAAGTTAAACAGGAAACTCTCACATTTTAAAGCTCATGCCTCAAGCAAACAATTATGAAAAAAAAAATACAGGGAAGAAAAGAAAGTCATACTATTTAATCAAAAGATTTGAGGTAACATAACTGATCCCTACGCAAGGAATGAGAAGCATTATTGAGTTAAAAGAAAAATGTAATACTTATACTTACTCCCTCTGTCCTTTCACATGCAGCAGAACCTGATGCAGGACCAGATTGGTAGCATTAGCCAAATTTTCACTAATATAACTCAAGAATCTGACAATAACTGCATTTGAGGGATCTGCAAACATCTTGTCTATCAATGGTCCAATCAATAAATTCCAATCTTGAACCTGTTATACATTATAATTAGACATTAGAATACCTTTAACAAACAGATTTATTTATATCACAAGCTACATTCAATGGAATAATTTTATAAACTGAGAAAATTTACAAATTACAAGAGCAAGACATCCAAAACTACTATATATGCATGAGTTCCATTGTGTTGCAGATATACAAATATACCAAAACTGTAAGCTTCCCTAACGAGGCCTCAGGTGATCTAGCAGTCAAAGTGGAAAACCAAATGAGAGTCCAGCCAAGACCTCATTCTATAAAAATAAATTTTCAAATCATAGAATCTAGTACCATTGTGCTCTTTAGAAGTCAAAAAATGTTCAGAGCATCTCTATATTATGGGTATTTATTCATTCATAGCAAAGACATGATGGATGTGAAGGAAAAGTCTTAGAAAATCAAATATCAGTCCCGTATTTCCTAATCAAGCTCATGCGTTGCATATCAATATCGACAAAAGATTTGATTTAGACACCAAGTTTTTTCACAACAGTTATGGATGATAATTATGATGGAGAACATGCCAATCAAAATGAAATGGATTCAAAACGGTGTTATTACATAGATTGGGCTTAAAATAAATAATAATATTAAATATTATATATTAATATTATATTATATATTATTAAAATATTATTAAATACAAAATTAATAAATTAATAAAAAATTTAATATTTAAAGTTTATATTAATAATATTAAAAAAATAAGATCTAAATCTAGTAATCTAAGCTGTACTTGTAATTTCTTAATCAGACTTACACTTTTAGACCACTCTGGAATCAACTTGAGTATCCTGTCTGTATCCAAATTTGATCCTGACACCAAAAACAAGAGCATGAGCCATGGGAATATTTTAGATGGAGTCAATTGACCAAAATGTCCTTAGAAGACCAAACTCATTCATGTTTCAAACACTTTCTCTCTTTTCATGATTAATATTTTTCTTATTTTCTCAATTAATTTTTGAAACATTGAAGAGTATTTAAAATTTTTGTTACTAAAATTTTAATATACTATTTATCATTATTGGATTATTATTGTAAAATTAATTACATTTACTGTAGGAATTATTAATGCAAACTATTTATTATAGTTAAATTATTATTGTAAACTTTGAAATATCTATTATTTACTTTTGAAGTTCATTTAATCTTTTTTTTAATGATATATATTATTGTGGAGAAATATTTGTTTATTTTTTTTTACTGTTCACTTTAAGAGGAAGAAGAAGATTCAGCCCAAGGCTGTTGGGCTGGAAGTTGTGGTGAGGCCCATTGGAAATCAGAGTAGTGGAGAGAAAAGCAAGAGCCAGAAGGGTATTGACTAGGCATAACGGTCTGTACGGTTAGTCTGTGAGTGCTTGGCCACTATGGGGGTATTTGGTGTAGGGAAGGCTGGGGAGTGAGGGAGGAAATTGGTTAGGATTGTGTGGGGAGAGTACTGGCCTCTCGGAAGCCAGCTGAAGGATCTTTGTTTTCTCATTTCTGTGTTCTGTTCTTGTGTTCTGCATTTGCTGTGTTTTGTTGCTCTGTATTAGTGTCTTGGCTACCTCCAGGCACTATTTTGGGTTTATTTACATATATACTGCAGGGGTCCTATCAGCCCTAATCTATATTTATAGCCTATGAGTCATATCCTAATCAATCCTAGTCTAGATTAACTATATACAACTCATAACACTCCCCCTCAGGTTGGAGTATAGATATTTATCTTGCCCAACTTGTTACAAATATAAACAACTCTCACCCTATTCAAGGCTTTAATAAAAATATCTCTTAATTGATCTCCAGTCTTAACATATGTTGTGGAAATTAACTTCTTGTCGATCTTTATACGAACGAAATGACAATCAATCTCAATGTGTTTAGTTCGGTCACGAAATACAGGGTTGGATGCAATATGCAGTGCCGCATTACTATCACACCATAATTTCACAAGTAGGAAGTCTACAATCCAACTTTTCCTAACTTCATTAAGAATATTTCTCTCTTATTTAATTTGTTGTAACTTTGTAAGCCTTAATGTTTAGCAAGAATAATAAAATTGTACCAACCTAATAAATTATAATTATGATAGAATTGATATTTTTCATCATGTAGAAGCAAAGAACAAATTTTTAAAAGAAAAATGTATATACATTATTCATAATCTGAATTAACCCTAAATCACTTCAATTATTCATAATCTCCTTCCGGTCTCATATGAACCTATTAAACTTAACTACTTCACCTATTTTCCTATGGGAATAAATAATTTAATGCCCTAACAACAAGTTCATAAGCATACTCTTCCACAGTCTTAACAGAACAAAGCAGTTCCTTTCATCAGTAGAATCAACCATTTAAACCCATAAAATTCAGCTTAGTGATCATTACCATGATTATCCATAAATTAAATGGAAGTAACTTTTCAGCCATCAATTTAAAATATCCTATTCACATCTTGGAAACAATAATACCAAATTTTAAAAGAAATTAAACTGTTACTATTTCATCCTACGAAGTAGGAAATTTTAGGTCAGTGGACAATTTTGGGGATAAAATAAAATATCCCCAATAATATTTTAGGTCATCAAAACAAGTTTTCTAATATTGTTAGGAATTATATTCTTGGGAATCACATTCCTAGGAATATGATTCCCAAGAATAAAAAAATTATCCATGTACCAAACGCTCTATAAAGTTTTGATTATTACTAACAGCACAAATGCCCTGAAACTACAGTGATATTTTTTTACACAGAACCTGTTGTGAATACAGGAGTCAACCAACGTTGATCCAATGCATGTGTAGACATCAAAGGACCAGCTCTTAAATAACATGTGAAGTTGTAACATCAAAGAATGAAGTTAATAAATAAGCCACCTTCATTTTTAGCAGTCCCTGGAAGTTCTATTCTTTGGCTGATGTTGCTGCAAGGATGAGAAGGTAAAACTTATAATTAGCAAAGATGTTAATAACATAGCTCAATCATTTATAGTTTAAGACTCCAACTCTAAACCATAAATTTAATGGTTCCATAAGTTGAACACTGCAAATTAAAAAATTTAATTGAAGAAAATGAAGGAATAGGAAAAAGGAGGGGCAGGAAGACAAGCAAGGAAGAAGAATACCTAAGGCTGTCTAGCAATGAAAATAGGACCTCAACTTTCTGGTTGTGACACTTGAGAACCCCAACAAGGGCATCACTTGCGGATGATTGTACACTTTCATTTGGAGAGTAAACAAGACCAACTAGTGCAGGCAAGTACAATGAAGGATCTGCAAGAGTAAGTTCAACTCAAAAGTGCCCTATTTTGCTACAGTAACAATATTGTTTGAAAAGAAAACGGTGAATGAGATTATTAAAAACCACTATATCTTTACAAGTCCAAACAAGAAGCAGTCATAAATCTTCATAACTGCAAATGACGTATTCCTAAGACACATTGACAATCATAAGAAACCACAATATGGTAAGGGATTAATACAATTACATCAAGCATATGGATATCTATATACATGCTTTATCTAATTGTCAAATGTGCAGAAGAGCACAATCAGAGATCATCAATGTTGATCAGAAACAGTAAGAGGATTAAGAAAAAAAAACAGGAAATGGGAGAAGAAAAAGTAGACTACTGTGAATTAGTTCAACCTAAAAGTCTAAGCTATTTGATGGAGTGAAATAATTTATCATGGCCAAAGCAAACTACACGCCCACATAGAATCGTTATTTTCACAGCCGAGGCACCTCCCTCTCTCTATATGTACATACATCTTGCATACTATTCAGTTTTATAACTAACCTATTGCTGGAAGTAATTTGGATGCCTGCTCACGAATCATAATTTCTCCATCCCCAAGCCGCTCAAGCAAGCTGTTCGCTAAGTCTTGCCTGAAATAGCAATATGAACAGATTAAAATACAAAAAGCTCAATTTTATTTTATAGATGCAACCAGCAAGAGCAATCATAGACATACCAAGCAGAATGAATAGAGAACTTCAATGGATCTGGTAATATGTGAATCACTTCTGATATAACATCTATGGCATTTCTTCTCTGTGAAACATTTTCAGAACTAAGGCGCTTTAGGACTTCTTTAAAGCACTTATCATCTTTGCTCCTGGAAGATCATGATGCAAATCAGTACTAAATTTGAAACAGTGATTATACACATTAAGAGTTGTCCTCCTCGGTGTCACAAAGAGAAAACAAACTTATTACATGGAGCAGTATTCAGCAATCAGCATAACCACAGCTCTAGCAATAGCATCCTGTTCATCAAGAAGGTGGAGCAGAAAAGGCATTACAGCATCCGCATGCCTATTTTCCATTATTGAGATCCCAGTTGAGTAATTAGGCCTCAAAATGAAAGCCTTGAATATAGAAACCACCCCAACTATAACATCTTCGTCAGCAGAAGTTAGCTACAGTGTACGAGAGAGGGAGATTAGAAAGTATCAATAGAATAATAAATTAGGCATCAACTATAGTTCTAACAGGACAACATTAGTAACTCTCAATTGCATGATGACCCAAGCAAAGCAAAATAAAAACGAAACCATTCAAAAAACAAAAAAAGTCTGTGTACTAAGTTTTCTTTCAGATGGCCCTATAACTGCATCTGTGCCTGGACCCTGACATATAAACAAGAGAGAATATTTTCCCAAAACTACAGCAGGTTAATTACTAAGTTGACATCGTTTAACAAATTCTAGATTTTGATGCCTGGGAAAGCATATGCAAAATCAGCTGCAAGACCATAAACAGTACATTAGCCATGTTTAACAAGATATCAGCAATTCAGCTTTTAGAAGATCTTTGATCTAGGTACCTGAGGTACAAGAACTCGTGAAATATCAATGCCACGTTCTAACACAGTGCTTTCAAATCTCTTGTCATCGAGACGTCCCAGAAGTAGGCATAAACAGTTCAAGAAAAACTTTCTAGTCTCCACTTCACCCTCTACCTTGTCATGCCTACTAGTATGGTTGTCCATATAATACTGCATGATTTTTAGATATTAGCAACTAAACAGCTACACCAAATGATGATATAATGAGTAAGCATTTCAGATAATGTCTTAGAATCCATAGCCCTGTTTCTAATGAGCTCAACAATAAATCTAGCTATAGCCAAAAGCTCTCACTGAAGGCACATTCTCTACAATTCAAGGGATTAATAAGTCCTAAACAACATTATAATATGAGGTCAAGAGATAAGTATTCATTCTGTTTTGCTTACAAAGATGAAACTATCAAGAAATAATCGTCTTCCTCGGCAAACATTAAACAGTAATATAAATGCTATTTAAATTTGAAGTAAATTGTGTTACAAAGTTATTGCTTCAATTTGTTACAAAACATCAGTAAAGCTAACATCTACAACATATAACCTGAATCCCAGACAGGTACTGGTCCAAAAGTTCCTTGTAATGTTGAGGAAACTTCTTATCTTCCAAATATAATAGCCTGCTATAATGCTTCCAGCAAGAAGATAGCAGCAAATCCCCTGTCTTGAGAACATTAGAATCTGCCTTCAATGTTGAAGACCCAAAGAAAATCATGGTTCATAGAATATCAGGTGGTGAATTAGAATGACTAGGCATAAAAGCATGCATTAAGAGCAGTACCTGCCTCGTACTGTGAGGAGCCATAATGTTTTTCTATCTCCTCGAGCCATTTAAGAACTTGCTCCAAGCCCTTCGCACGTAAAAATTGACTTTTCTTGCTCCACTACAATGTATAATTAAAGAGGAGGGGAAAATGAAGTTCAATAAGAAACATAACAATAACAGGTAACAGTTAAGCCATGCTTGGTTCTCCTCTTTGTTGAATTGTAGCATTTATTTCCAGTAGTTTGTCATCTTTTTCAAATTTAAATAACTTCTAAAGATTTTTGGTTGTTAGGTTCTTGAATTTATTTTGTAATTATCACTTAAGATTTCCATTATCTTCAGATTTTATCTTCTAAGTGTATGACACACATAATTAGGAAGTTTGTTACAAATTTGGTGTATAAATCAAGTATGAATCATGACTAAGATATTATCAGCTTTCAATCCTTTTGAATTCTTTCCAAGTTCCAGTTTATCAAATCCTTATAACCAACAAGTGGTATCAGAGCTAATGAGCTATAGTTGATCTTTCAGGATCAAAAAACCATTGTTTTCAACCCACAAACAAATGGCAACTAGCAAAAATCAAACTCTAAACCCTCCTATCATCCTCACTAGTCAAAATTATCACATATGGTCAGTGAAGATGCAAACATTTTTAAACCCAATGACCTTTGGGAAACCATGACAGAAGACAAACCAATTCATTCTCTTCCAAAAAAACCCACTATGGCCCAAATCAAATCTCATAACGAAGAAAAGGCAAAGAAGTCCAAAGTCAAGTCGCTTATTTGAAATCCAGTTGCAGGTTGTGTTTTACAAAAATATAAATTGTACTACAGCAAAAGAAGCTTGGGCAAATTGAAAAAAGAATATTAAGGCAATGATAGAACATGTCAAATGCAGGTTTTGAATCTCTAACTCAAGTAGTTGAGTTTAAGATTCAATAAGATGAACTATTTGTTGCCTCATGTTCTCAGAATGTTAATTTCAGCAACAGTTAGCTTATTGATAGTGGAAGCACTAATTATATGTCATATAATGATGCAATTTCCAAAGATCTTGATAGAAGTTTCAATTCCAAAGTGAAAATAGGGAATGGAGAGTCTCTAGATGTGATAGTCAACGGCACTGTCGAAATAAGGACTTCTGCAAGTACTAAACTTATTACAAATGCTTTGTTTGTACCTGAACTAAGTCAAAATTTGGTAAGTGTTTGTCAGATGTTGGAGAGGGGATTTTCTCTTGAAATTAAAGCAAATTATTGAACCATCTTGGCTACTTATGGTATTGAATTACTAAGCATAACAATGAAACGTAAGAGATTTGTTGTGGAATGGAATGAAGCTGAAGCCAATGACCAAAATATGCACAAAAGCTACAATCGATGGTAAAGCAATTTTTAATGGACCTCTTGGAGAAACAAGAGCTTTGCAAGATGTACACAAAAATGGCAATCTTGTTGTCTCAAAATCTGAAAATGTTTCTGAAACAAGTGCTATACCAAATTACCAATATGGACAAAAACATTGCGGGAGGAGATTGAGATGATTATTAAGAACAAAATCAACCATTGGGTTTCACTTTATCCAAGAAGCTCAATAATCCAAAGAAGTAATGTTGGTTCACTGTCGATCAAAGGATCAACTTTCAGATTTGCTTATGAAGGCCTTGCCTAAAGAAAGATTTGAAACTCTTAGAACAAAGATTGAAGTCTATCACCAAAATGTCAAGGAGGAGTGTTGAATTGTCACATTTAGCTCCAGTAGTTTGTTATCTTTTTTAAATTCAAATAAGAAATCTTCTAAAGATTTTTGCTATTAGGCTATTTATTTTGTAATTATCACTTAAGACTCCCACTGTCTTTAGATTTTAAAACCCAAGGAAGTTTGTTACAAGTTTGATGTATAAATCAAGTATGAATCATGAATAAAATACTATCAGCTTTCAATCCTTTTGAATTCTTTTTTCTTTCCAAATTCCAGTTTATCAAATCTTTTTTAAAAAAACCAACACTCTATGTGCAAGTTCAGTTTACAGAAAGTAAGTTGACCAGAAAATAATGGTTGACATATTTACTAGTACATTAAGCATTTAGAATCAATTAACAAGTCCAAGAACTGCCCTAATTTTTTAAGAAGCAAAAAGAAAACAATTTCCATCACAAAAACCTGTAGTAAAGGGATAGTTCACATGATCATAAATGGGAAGAAACAAGCTTAGATCATTTATATAACTTCAACTTACTCAAGGAAATCTATATGACAAATGTTATTACAACACCTGTCAGTAATGTCAATCCTAAGTACAGGACTTTCTTTGTCATATCCAGAATGACTGAAAAGAGTTGTCATGCCTCATCTCTAAAGGTCTCGTTTATGCAATTTTTAGTTGAATAGTTTTCTGGTTTCCTTTGTTCACAGCTAAGTAATTTTCCTTTTGAATATCAACTGAAAATCATGTATATATAATACTAGCAGGTAGATTCAATCAAGGAAATAAACTTAGCTCGAGCTAGCTATTAGAAAATATGGAAAATATAAAACATGAGATTAGATGAGAGTTAGAAGTGACATACAGCGACAAGTCTCTGCACCAAACAAATGAGTCCATCTAAATGATGCCACAGAATATAATCCCTTTCAGTTTTTGATATCAAAGATGTAGAAGTTAATTTGGCTTTCTTGTCATAAATAGATGGTACTAAAGTAACTGGCTGATCCGTTGCTCTTGCGTATGATTTTAATGTCATGCGTTGAACGTCAGACATTTTCGTTAATGCTTCTGCAATGGTCAAAAAACAATCAGCAGCAGACACTCCAAGGCGAGATGGCAACTCAAATCCATCCTGAAAAGTGCTGCAGAAACAAGCTATCAGATAACAAAAATAGATCTAATAGTAAGAAGAATCAAGACTAGAAAGAGAAGCACGCAGATGCTCACCCAGAAAAAGGGGCAAGAATATTGAATGTTCACCTTTTAATAGAGATAGAGAAATGATACCATTGAAGTGATAGAGAGCAGCATATGACAACAACAAACACTAGATCCAAGAGACAATCAGGTGAATAAAATAAAGAACATTATAACAACACATCAATGGTTTGTCAAATAAAATTATCCCCTGACAGCATAATGCTATATGTATAAAACTCAAATTGTAGGTTCCACTGTTCAAGTCTTCAAGGGTAATAACCTAATATAATTTATCACCATCAGAGACAAAAATGCACTGATTTTAACAAACATCTATGTTGCACAGGTATGGGTATGACACAATATATTTATATAAAATAATAAAAATACATCACTACATATAATACTTTTACTATTAATAAATAAAAATAAATATTTTATGATGTATAAGTACTCTATAATTCATATAATTTTTTTTTTCTTTTTGTTTTGTCAAGGTCCAAAAAAACTGTTTGTTAATTTCTTAACTTCAACAACAATAATCAAAGCCTTTTCCCACTACGTGGAGTTGGCTATATGGATCATTTGATGTCAACGTGTTTTGTCTTTGCATATTTTCACAGTTAGGTTATTAATGATTCCTTCAGCATCCAGCACTTACGGACTAGCTTCTTTACTGACACCCATCCACAAAAATGTGGGAACCCTTGCTTATTTTTAACTACACCTGGGTGTCCATGCAGCGGCTCTTACTCATTTGACCCTGTACTCAAGCCATTCAGCTAGTTGCTTCTGGGCAACGACCTAGCAAAAACATGTTCATGTCCTTGATCCATATTCAAAAGAGATTCGACAAAGTTTTAAGCTGGTTGTGAATTGCCTAACGCAACCCTCCTCTTTGTGGAAAAAATACTTATAGAATCTGACCCAAAAAAAAAAAAGTTTAAAGACTTTTTAAAATCAGAATGACTTTTTTCTTACTTTGTCGTGCCATTCTCTCCTCACTTTCCTCAACCCCAAAATCCACTCATTCCCAAACCAAATAGGCCAGACAAAAAAGAGCAGTAACTTGCTGCCATAACTGTTAGATTGATACAATATCTGATTAATATCTGTAATTACTCTAGGATTAACATTAGGGATTGTAATTAGTAATTAGCTATAATATCTCCTGTAATTACTCATTTATGTTTCCTTCCTAGAATAGATTCATTACTCACTTGTATATATACCTTCACTTACACGAGATCAATAACACACTATTTTCCAGACATTATTTGTCAATAACTGAAACTGAAATCTTACTATTGTGGCAAACACTGCAAGTCAATGCCCATCACTCGAAAAGGTTGAATCAGCTCTGTATATTGGGTGATCAAAAGCTCTATAGTCAGTATCCTATAACTATCCTCCTTTTTTTTGACCGAAATATAACTATCCTCTTTATCTATGGTTTACTGGTTTGGGTTTTTTTCCAGTAATCAAAGCTCTGTATTTCACTTGGGTTGGGATCTTCTTCTTTTTTTAAACTAGGATACACATTCATTGATAAACATTAATGGGAGAAAGAAAGTAGAAGATGAGAAAAGAGTGTAATTCGTCTCCAATAAATTGTTGGATTTATGATACAAGACAAGTGAACAAGTTAAGCTCTGTATCTATGGTTTACTGGTTTGGGTTTTTTTCCAGTAATCAAAGCTCTGTATTTCACTTGGGTTGGGATCTTCTTTTTTTTTTTTAAACTAGGATACACATTCATTGATAAACATTAATGGGAGAAAGAAAGTAGAAGATAAGAAAAGAGTGTAATTCGTCTCCACTAAATTGTTGGATTTATGATACAAGACAAGTGAATAAGTTAAGCAGTAGAAGTGGAAAGCTAACAAAAGGATATATGCTCTGAAAAATTGTTTTATATAGTGACATGATACAAATTTGATGACCTCAAATGTGGGCAAAATCAGCCAATAAATTACATTTCCTACCATTTACACTAATTCTTTAATATGTCAATGAATACCAAAGAGCCTTATGAGACATGAAAATACCTTCCCTTACACACAACACCAGCAAGATTTGGGAGGCAAGTGGAAAGTATCTTTAATAACGCATCATACCTCTCCATTATTCCTGCCATTCACAGTCAGTTAATCTCCAATACCAAGAAGCAGGTTCAAATTATCAGCCAAAAATATAGTAAAAAGAAAGAAGCTTCCATTTGACATTTATCATTTGATAAGGAGATTTTTCACATAAAATAGTATTAGGATCAATACAAGGGAGGAAGAAAAAGAACATACCAAAAAAAAAAAACTTACCACTAAAAACAGTTTGATTAAAAGAATTATTGCATTCCAAGAGAGCTCGCACAAAAATACACCAGCCAAACAATAAAAAACGGTCATTTTTCCTCATAATCATGCTTGCAAGACCTTTTGCCACTGGTTCAAAAAGCAACTCATCTTGAAAGAGCCAGTTTATCAGTATCATAGCTTGGACACCATGTTTGGAGTCTTTGCACTTCAATGTCTACAGTTCACATACATTATATAAAATAAAAATTATTAGAGCAATTATATGAAATGCTAAAAATGATTTAAAAAAATTAAACTAAAACACATTAGAAATTCACTACATTTTCAATCAAAGGAACTAGAATTTGATCAAAAGAATCCTCCTTCTGAGCAGCGTCGGTTACATACTTGTGTAAGAACCAAAGTGAGTCCTCCAAAGAACCTGAAAGAATGAAAATCAGAGAGTGAATAGTGAATAGCAATTGATATGACTGGCAAATTATTGTGACAAAATCCAAGCATCTTAAAATATACCGATTGATGGTCTTTGGGCCAATGAAGAGAGGCGAGAAATGGAGTCCTGAAGCTTTTTGGGGCAAGCACTGAGTAGAGTGCTCATGGCACGAGCAAGTGTAACGGAGACAATAGAGTCCACTTCCGGCTCCCGTATCTGTAGTAACTCTTCACTTCCTCCATCCATTGTCAAATGCCAACTTCCTTCACTGGGGCTTTAGCAGTTCTGCTTCCAAGGTCTAACAAAATTATATACTTATATAGAAAAGGTTTCAATTTAGTAAGTCTAGGGGTGAGCAAGAGCAACACATTGAATCAATTCTGATTGGACAATTTTATCCAACCAAAACCTACCTAATTGGATGGCTGAAAAGGTTTGAATTGGATCAGTTGGTGGTCTTGCTCACTTTTTCAGATTTAACTAGATATACTTACATAAAAAGCCAAGTATAGCAGGGACTTCATATCAAATAATCAGTAATCACACAGGACAGGATGCTTATGTTCATTTATCCAATATATATATATATATATATATATATATGACACCTGATGCCGTACATGCGTTACAATATGCAGTGCAAGGAATTCTATTAATAGACGTGTTGGGTCCAGGAAAGCTGTATGTGCGTTATACCATGATAGTACATTACCTTGTTCAAAAATTCAAAAATGAGAAACGCAATAAAAAGTTTCAAAAAAATCAAAAACCCAGAACACCCAACTAATCTATTACCTTGTTCAAATGTCATTAATTAACCCCATATGCAAAGGCAAAAACACCAAAATCAGAACCAAAAACAAGAGGAGGAAAAAGAACACAAAATCAGAAGACGAGTTCTTCGAAGAAAACTAAAGCAGCGAGAGAGATGGACGCTTACAAGTGACAAGAGTGAAGAGAGAGCAGCGAAGCTTGAGGAACAACTCAGCGAGAGAGAAGCGCGACTGTAACGGCCACCGGCGACGGCGACGGCACGGTGGCGAGTGGATGAAAATGGTGAGTGGCGGTGGCGGTGAGAGCAAGGGCACGAGGAAGAAGGCGAAGCGCGGCAAGCAGTGACATTGGTTTTTGTATCCCCTACTGTCAAAGTAACATGCTGTTTTGTGCTGCTCCTCCAATCTCAGCCATTCAAGTTATCCTTTGATCCACAACTGGCCACGTCAGCGTTCAAATCAAATTGTGCATCTCAGTTTCATTTTAAAACACGAATTGGGGCCTGTTTGGGATTCCAAAATGTCATCCAATCTCATCCAAGTGAATGAGATGAGATGATGATGAGATGAAAATGATGGATTGGTATTTAGATGATTTGAGAGAAAATGATGTTAAATAGGGTGTAAAATTATATAAAAGGGTATGTAATGATTGTGGTTGGTTGAAATAGGTTTATAGATTTTTTTTTAATTTGTATAGAGATAGAAATGGTAAGAAATAATGAGATGAGATAGAGATAATGAGATGAGATGATAGGTGTTTGGGTGTGGTTTGATTGGAATGAGATTGAGATGAGATGATATTGGAAAGCGTGAGGATGAGATATTTTTGGATGAAGGGTTTAGGGTCCATCTCATTGGATAAGATGATGGACCAAAATGAAAATATCAATAAAATTATTTTAAAAATACAATTTGGTCCATAAATTTGTATTGATCCAATAATCAGTCTTTAAGATGTGTAAATTATAACTCAGGGCCCATAGAAAATCGCAACCATCAATAATCGGGTTTATTCATGAGATTCAATGACCAAAAAGTAACAAACAATAGTTTGGGGACCAGAATACAAATAACATGGAAATAGTTTTAACTAATATCATAGTTTGATAAACAAAACAGAATGAGAAATAGTTTTAACTCTTTTCAATTTTTTCAAAAAACTTCGTCAGATATATTTAAAAAAAAAAAGAGGGATTGAATTGACGTTCAGACT